>JAQJVL010001614.1:0-164625 GCA_035578905.1 Stictocephala bisonia | reverse complement strand
GTGTGTGGTATTTTGTTCAGGGGAAATAGAACGGTATGTTAGATTTTCTTTTTAATTGTTTAATTTTTAAACTCACCAAAGGGGATTATTGTACTTTTACGTAACTTCTAATTCGGAGTGCCGGGGATTCCGGCTTACTCCCTGGCCTCGGTGGAATCAAGGGATATGTGGGCTAAATTGCCGGTTTAAAGGTTCTAAATTTTCACTTTTATGTGGGCATTAAATTTATCTTACGTTTTGGGGGTCTCCGGCTGAACTGCAGATAGGCCATGTAGTTGTTTATTGCAATTTTGGTATTTTTTAGCGTTAAGTGTTTTTTGTAGCGTTTGTATTATCTTGTTAATTTTAGTGTTTATTGTTATTTATTGAAGTGCGAATTGATATTGTGGCCTTCTGCCGTTTTTTGTTCGATTAACTTTTGTTCTCTTGGTAATAAATAGTTTTGCTCAGCTGCCGAGTTTTATTTTGACCCTCCAACTGCCCCCCGTGATCCCATCGCTCGACTTGTTTTGAGCCATCCCCGGTTGGCACGCTTACCAGCTTTGGTGGGGGGGGATGGGTCTCATAACTTAAGAACTATGATTTACGTTTTGTTTTTTCTGTTATAATATTCTGCATGTAAAAAATAAAATTAAAAAATTAAAATAATTTATATATATTTTTATGTTATTAAAAATGTATACCTAATTTTTTTAAAAAAAGTTAACTTTGAACCCTTATAACTATAAAAATTGCTCTAACCTATTATAAATCATTGTTATAATTATGTTCCTTGTATAATTACAAACTTGTATGCAAAATGTCATTTACTTACCTTCATAAATAAGTCCTTGGTAAGCAATTGTTGAAATCTTGACAAATTCTAAATTTTGCATATATACTTTGTTTATGTTCTCTGATCAACTTTGATTCTGAAGCACTAGTCTCATTAATTTAAAACTTCAAATGATGTATAATGTATCAGTAACAATGAAAAATTCAAATATATATATATACAGGGTATTCAAAAAGTCTGGAAACCCTTAATATTTTTTATATTAATAAACACAGAACAATGAAACTCTAGGATTACATTTTTACTGTAGTTACTGACTTTTTTGGCTATTTTAACTGTCCTTTTTCACTTTGGAGGGGCGTCCTGTGGAGGAAGTCTGAAAATCTTTTAATGTAAGCATAGGTCGAGTTATACCCCATTTTAAAGGCCATTGTTAGAGAAACACATTGCCGCAACCTGAACTGAAAAAAGACTATTCGTTTGGAAATAGCAGCCTCTCAAAGTTTTTTAAACTTTACGTTACGGAGACTAAGAGGTAGAAGTGAATACTCAACCGTGTTGGTTATGTTAGGGTTTTATCATTTTCGCAGATAGAGTGTGGAGGGATAGGAAATGTCAGTAATAATCGTTTTAAAATGTTAAAAGTGTACAGGTATAATTGGGGGTCATTGGGGACAATTATCATTATTAAAAAAATTGAACAGACAGTAGCCAGTTGTTTATGTTTAAATTATTTACTTTGAAAGATAATAATTACAAAAAAAAAAAAAACAAATCTTGGAATGTATTACAGAAGGTGCTCGAAGTGGTTGTTCCTTGTGTAGCTTGGCAATATGCCATGCGCTGGTAATCCCCAAATCATTACATGATCAACCATTTCTTCCGTAATACCATTGTGTGCCTCTTCTAATATCCGTTCCTTTAGGGCTTCAATGTTGGCTGGCTTAGTCTAGTAAACTTTACCCTTCAGAACGCAAAAAAAAAAAATAATAATAATAATAATCTAAGGGAGAAAGGTCAGGGGATCTTGGTGGCCACTCAATTGTTCCCCTTCTACCTATCCATCTGTCCTCAAAAATGTTACCTAACAGTTCTCGGACACGCAACCCAAAATGAGGAGGGGCCCCCCATCTAGCTGGAACCAGATATTTTCAAACTGAGGGCCCAGTAATTCCCTTAAATGTGGTAGTACTCTAGTTTGCAGTAATTCTAGGTATTGTGGTGGCATTTAAGTTCCCTTCTATGAAATACGGACCCACAACACGAGTACCAAGCAATCCTGCCCAAACATTTACTTTTTGTGGGTTTTGTGTGTGTGATTCTTCCATCCACCGAGGGTTTTCTTGAGACCAGTAACGTGAGTTATGTCTATTCACAGTACCATTCAGACAGAAAATTGCCTCATCAGAAACAGGACAAGTTTTGGAAAGTTTTCATCGAGGGAAAACATTTGTTCATCATGATTTCGCAGTATTGCAGCATCCGGTCTGGGTCATCTTCATTCCGTTCTTGGTGAAGTTTTACCTTAAATGGATGAAATTTATTTTCATGGAAGTATTTTATGGATGGAACCTGTACTAACCCTACATACTGCGCTGATTTTCTAATAGAGGTTGTGCGGATTTTCCACAAAACACTGAGAAGTGTTTCAAGGGCCATTTCTTCATTGGTTGCTGATTTTGGCCGTCCAGTTCTTGGTCGATCTTTTACAGAACCACTGTCTCTAAAGCGCTGTACGGTCTTCAACACTGTTGGTTTTTGAATAGGTGGTCTATTGGGGTAGGTATCATTAAACAAGTGGCTTACCTCCTCATATGAACGAGTTCTATCCCCATAACCTCTCATCATCAGAATGGTAATTCGCTCTGTCTCACTGAGTGACATTGTAATCTAATGTAAATCTTACTAAAAATGAATATCACAAACTGATGTAATGTTTTCAACTAATGAACCAGTCAGGGTGCATAGCTTAACCTGTACGAGAGATAATTTACAAGAGATAAGATGGGGCAAACCACAAAGGTCAGTGGGGAAAACCCAAACTTTCAACCGTTATCAATGGCATTTGTAATTAAAATCAGACAAAAATTTGAGAGGCTGCTATTTCCAAACGAATAGTCCTTTTTCAGTTCAGGTTGCGTCAATGTGTTTCTCTAACAATGACCTTTAAAATGGGGTATAACTCGACCTATGCTTACATTTAAGATTTTTCAGACTTCCTCCACAGGACGCCCCTCCAAAGTGAAAAAGGACAGTTAAATAGCCAAAAAAGTCAGTAACTACAGTACAAATGTAATCCTAGAGTTTCATTGTTCTGTGTTTATTAATATAAAAAATATTAAGGGGTTTCCAGACTTTTTGAACACCCGGTATATACTTTATATATATATTTAATTATAAAATGTTTATTGCTAAAGCCACAAGGGTCAAAAATCGTAAAATAATAAAAATTTTCAAACAGCTGATAAAATGGAATGTTATAGAAACTTGTAAACACACAGATGAATAAAGGGTATATATATTTTATATATATATATATATATATATATACATACATATACATACAGTATTTACAAATAGACTGGGAAGTATTGAATTTATTATCATGTGTGTTGGGCAAGGCACAAGCCGTGTAGTCCTTATCCACACCGTGCACAAGCGGTTCTGCTCTTCTTCCTCTTTCCGCCGGCCTGTGTGCTGATTCGACTGCACACACAACAGTTCCTTTCTTGCTTACCTGGCAATGATGTAAGCCTATTTCATTTTGTACATTCGGCCCATCACCTCCACCACCCATTCCAATGTTATTGCCATTTTTTTCGGCCAACCACTGTTTAGATAGCTCCTCAACGTTAGCTACAGTAAAATGATATCTTGATATTACTTATCGGAAGTATTTTCAGTATAGATGATGGATGCGTTCAATATCATTCTTGCAAAAATGTTAAATGTGACCTTTTCCCAATATTTTTTAGGTTCCTCCTCTCGTCTAAATAACAATTATCATCTGGTCTGAGGCATCGACACCACCCATAAAATGATTATATGAATCTATCATTTCAGGGACTTCCTTCCACAATTTCTTGTTGGTTCCTTCGTTTTACCTTCTGGTAGATTTGGCAGTATGCTTGGTTGACAGCAATATTTCTGGATTCTTTTGTGATTTTTTTTGCCGGTAGCCAAGAAATAAAAGATTTTCATTTCGGAGAATACGTTTTTTTGTCCTACAAGAAATCTTTCTTTTAGTAGATTTGGAATGTCTTTTCGATTTCTTTTAACTGTACCAGTTACAAATGTGAGTTTTTCATATAAGTGGCTAGGGGAATACTCGTGAAAAAATTTTCAAAAAAGATATGGTAACCATTATTCAAATACTGGCCAATTTCAAGCAATTTTTTAACAACGTCGAATGCTAAAAAAAAAAAAAATCCATCTACTAACAGAATTGCAAAGCATCCATAACTTTACACCCCACTTATGGTGGTGCTTATTTGGTAGATACTGCAATAGTTGAGACCTTGATTTGGTCCCCACCAAACTCTCATCAATGGACAACTCACGGGTGTGGGGGTGTAGTATAAGCGGAATAGTCTATTTATTGCTTCCAGTAAGGGAGAAAACTTTGCACAAGGATCATATCAGGCTCGCCAGGCTTAGCTAGTTTGTGTTATCAACCATATGAAAGAATTGTAAAATGCTTTCAAACCTTGCTCTGCTAAACATTTTTCCTTGCTCTGCTTAAAGGACAGTACTGGGAAATCAGAGGTTGCCCAATAACTCTGAATGTTAGGCTTTCTGTTGAGTCCCATGTTTAGTATAACTGCAATAAACCCCCTTATTTCTGCTAATGTAACTGGTCTCCCACTGCTGAGCTCTAGATTTAGGTGAAAATTTATTGTGCGTGTTTGGTAATCTACTGAGTTGCGTACCTGTTAGTTTCGGTCACAAATTTACTCAAAAATGGTGATGGAGAAAAAGATGAAAAAATATTCTATAGGATTAGCATCATGGGGGGGGGCAGTGAACATGAGGGAACTGATCAACGAATGTAGGCCTACCTGTAGATTTAGGCCTAGAACCTACTTTCCTTGAAGCGGATTGGTCCTCATCTGAGCTGGATTCATCTGAGAGCTGTCTTAGTCAGGATCAATATCAGTATCGTCGTCAAAGCCCGGAAGAATTCCATTACTATCATTATCAAAATCAATGGATGAAATCCGATATGTTATCTACAAACCCGTCACTCAGGTCATCAACATAACCCACCCCACTTTCCACTACACTGCCGAACAAAGTGTTTTCACTTATTGGTGAAGCCGGGCGTTTGTTTCGTTCTCGGTTACTATTACTCATTATGTTCACACTGATAAACATAAACTTAGAACATATCAAACATAACATACGCTTAGAAACAAACAATAACCTAAACAAAACATCAGGCGAATAAACAAAACAACTGACGCTCTGACGGTTCCCGCGCAAAACCATGCGACTGTGTCAGTCCCAGTCGTTCGCACGCGCCAAAAGCTGGAAAAAACGACTGAAAAATAATATTCCATAGAGTACACTATAAAGTACTACTACGCTAAACTATAACTATCGAAGTTTATTATATCGTAATTTGAGCGCATTTGGAAAGTATATAAAGCCAGCAAAAAAATATATTTTGAACGTCCGATCAATCGGACTTCGGAGTTTTTGGCACATTTAGGCCCGTTGCACACGCTCCGATTTTTATCGGTCCGGAAAATATCGGAACGTCACATTCCAATAGTGGCGGTCGGTGGAGAATATGAGCCTGCACACGGTCCGGCCACCATCCGATCCGTCACGATCGCCGGATAGCAGCCGGACGCTGCCACTGTGAAGTCCGGCACCGGAAACACAGTGGCGTACGTGTCAAGACGGAGACTTGCACACGTGCCGGTTGTCTGTGTTCCGGTGTCAGCTCACCTGGCAGCGCTGGTTGCCTTTTGTTGTGTTGTTTACATTGTTATTTCTGCGCGCTTTAATTGATTTTGTGAGTATGTGTGACGATATTGACAATGACATTCTTATATCGCTCGTGCAGGATAGTCCTGTACTGTGGGACAAAACTCTCGATGTCTACAAAGACAGAAATGCGACTAAAGACGCCTGGACTCGCGTTTGTTGTGCTTTAAAGGAGGGGTTCGAAGAGCTGGAAAGTGGGGAAAAAAATGAATTTGGTAAGTTTGATACAATATTTAATATGTACTATTTTATTTTGTACACATTACAAATTAGGCATAGTACATAATATACAATTAGTATTGCCTCTGAGTTTGATAAAACCCAGTCAATAACATCAATTAGTACATATTACATTTCTAATTAATGGAAAAAACTCTTTTCATTTCTCATATTTTACTCATTTGCCATGGAACAGCTCCAACATTTGTTGTAAAGTATTTACTCAGGATATTTCTAACGTTGTTGGCATTAAGGCCACCTCGTGCAATTGTATCTCCTGGTAAATCTTCCAGTCCAACGATTGTAGTCGTATCTTCCGGCAAATATCCATCTCGATCACGGACAAAGTTGTGTAGAACGACACATGCTTTTACTATATCAACAGCAAGATCCGTGTTTACATTAATAGGCCTATGAAAAATTCGCCATTTGTTGGATAGGATTCCAAAAGTGCATTCGACATATCGCCGAGCTCTGCACAAACGATGGTTAAAAATCCTTTTCTCTAATGTTAAATGGGTTCCCCCGTAAGGCCGAAGCAAATGTTTGTGAAGCCCAAATGCTTCATCTCCAACAAAATAAAATGGTATTTTTGGAGATTCAGTACCGGGTAGGCATTTTTCATCGGGGATTTGTAAGGAACCCGTTGTAACTGAGTTCCATAGTTTAGATTGCTTAAAAATTGAGGAGTCGCAGTCTTTTCCGTAGCTTCCAACATTTACGTACACAAAACGATAGTTTGCATCAGCGACAGCCATTAGCACGACGGAGTAAAACTCTTTATAATTAAAATACATCGATCCACTATCCGTTGGGCAAATTATGCGGATATGTTTTCCATCTACAGCACCTAGACAATGTGGAAAATTTGCTCTGTTTTCGAAATCAGAAGCAATAGATTCAAATTTTTCCTTCAATAGTTCAGGAATGCATTCATTTTTCATCACTGACCAGATAGTTTGACATACTTCTTGTACTATATATCTTGCTGTAGTAATTCCAACTCGAAATAAATAATGTAGATCAGTGAAGGTGCACCCACTTGCCAGATACCTGAAAATAATACACCAGCTCTTAAACCTAAAATTATATAAATATATAATAATAATATAGTAGAGGACGGTTTATCCGGAATAATGTGGCGGAATACTTTCCGGATACACAAATTCCGGATTAACTTTGAATCAATATAAAATCGTTGGAAATAGCGAACGCGAAACCTAGCCCTGCAATATAAATGTTGCAAAAAGGCTTTCTAGACTGAACAACATGGTAGTCGCTCAGATTTAGCAGGAGTTAAATTATAAATCATATTTAATTTGTAAACAATCTTAAACTAACATATCGTAAATACTATTTTTCCTTTAGGTTAGGGTTTTAAAAGAAAACACCAAATTAAAAACATCTTGTTTGTTAAGATTGTACATTCAATTTGAACAAAACCTTTTAAAAAAGCGCCAAAAGGCGCTTTCAACACGTTTAAACGCATTTAAATCACAATGTTACCGCGATTTTAATTTTTTTAATTTTCCGCTTGCCTTTCTGAATAAACCAGCATCCGCATAAGATGACGTCTGGATAAACCGATCTCTACTTTATTTTATACAGAGTGTCCCATAAGTAAGTAAAAAAACTTTGTGATTTAGATCTTTGGGTCATAAGCAAAATTTCGTATGGCTTTAGGTCCTATTTAATCATAAATTTTATCAATATTTTTTCCGTGGTAGAATGGGTTGGCAAAAAAGCGAAAAATAAATATTTTTCAAGTAACTAATTGTAAAAAGGCTACGAATGCATATATTGGAATGGTGTTAATATTTGAAATGCCTAATATTTGTCAAACTATTTGATGAATAAATCCTTGGTTTCAGGAAAATCAGTAATCAAACGGTAGAATAATCTTCGTGTTGCATTTTCCAAGTCCACGAGGAAAATTCGATATGAAAAGAGAAGTGGGGCAGGAGCATCAAAAATAAAAAAAATATATCTACAGTGATCAAATGCAGTTTCTGAACAAAGTGTATCAGTCAAGGAAAACTGATGACAGCTTGCTAGATATCGAAAACGTCGAGGCACCCGGCGAAGAACAGATCGAAGTCTTGGGCACAGAAAATCAGGTGGACGATGGAATCCAAACCAAGAAACAACGAAGTAATAGAAAAACGAGGCAAACTAGATGAGGTTGAATTAAAAATGATTAGAGCTTTGGAAGAAAAAAAACGAAGATCCTCATTTGAGGTTTTTTCAAGGGGTAATCCCACATCTGGGTAGCTTTGATGACGATGAAGTTCTGGAGCTCCAAATGGGAGTACTTCAATTAATTTCAAATATAAAAAATAAGAGAAAACAGAAGCAGCCTTCTCAACCTCCCCAATTTCCCGTACCTCCCCAATTTCCCGTGCCTCCCCAATTTCCCACACTTAATTTTAACCCTCAACAGTTTTCTGCCCCCCCCCCACCAAATACAGGTGATCCTTCTCAATCGGGTTATCGCCGCCAATATAATACATGTAACACTTCGCAGACATCATTTGCCAATCAAAATCCAACAGCAGCACAGTTCTACCAGCAATTTGGGCAAACTTCATCAGACACTTGGAACTCCACTCCTTCAGAAACGCCTTCTCCAAATCTCTCAGTATCTGATGAAAACACTATCGAGTTCTAGTGGTGCACAGGAAATAACTGAAGTCAACATCTTATTTCGTAATAACTAATTGATATAGATGTGTTTTTTTTCTTTTATATTCCACGTATAACTTTTATAAGGTTTATTTTCACTATATTTGAATAGGCCTACATTGTTTTATAACTTAATTTAGTTATAAGTTAATAGATTTTCAAGTTAAATAATGATTTTTAAGTAAAAATTTTTTGTTATGCTGCTCCAAGATAATGGGCAAGGTTTCGAACAAATTCTTTCAACATATTACTATGTAATTTATATTTGATTAAAGACTAATAATAAATATCCTACTTAAGTGAGTAAAATGTTTGTTTATTTCTTACTGAACTCATAATGAGTACTTATGGTTTTTATATTTCTTAAACAAATAAATAAAATTTCAAAATAAATAAATACTCATCACACACAAGTTTATTACTTTTATATATGAATATATATAAATAGCGTACGGTTTCACTTACCTCAATGTAAGAGCAAGCCGCTCTTCTGAAGGTATGCTATTTCTCATTTTAGTATTATGGTGCTGGATGTTACCTTTAATCCGATCATGCAGTTCATCAAAAGATTCTTTTGACATCCGAAAAAAGTTAAAAAATTTATTATTATCTCTGCGGAGTTCTTTATAAAGTGTGTAGAATGCCCCTGTATGTTCTCTTTTTTCAGTGATTGGATGCATCCAAAACCTTCGCTTAATCCTTCGACGTTTTTATACGGCGATACAATAACCACATTGCAACAATTTTCTTGGGATTCATGTTTATAAAACACTCACACCTTGTACGACACACGGCAATCCAGTAACTGGCCGGATTGAATCCGGAAAGTGTGCAAACAACGCTTGTCCGGTACGAATCGGACCGATTATTACCGGACCGAGAAAAATCGGAGCGTGTGCAACGGGCCTTAGTGATCGTCCGAAATATCGGACGTCGGAGTAAAGGGTTAAGAGATACATTATTTTTATTCAATACTTACGTATCTAGATTCTAGAAGTAAAACGGTACGATATTAATAATATACCAGTATATCTTTTAGTATCCATATAAAAATTGAAAATAAAATCCTGTTTCAATTAATAAACGTTTAATAAGAAGAGGAACGTGTACAGTAAAGTAGAAAGTACAGAATGTACCTTATAATACAGTTAACTTAGTTAACTACTACAAATTTTACATTACATTAGTTACATTACACATACATTACATTAGTCTACTACAAATTATACTAGTAAAATACTTTTAAGTAGCCTACAATAAAATTAAAATATATAGTCTACTTTAAGTTAATGTTTAAAAACATTAATCGTTCAACCATTTAGTGCCTAGACGTGTTCTGCGACCGATAAAATAATCCCAGTTTTGGAAAAAATGCGTTCTCAAGGAACGGAAGTGGTGACCATACTACATTTGTTTTTTACTAAACGTGCTAAATTTGAATAAAAATGTTCGTGGGTTCTCCACCAATCCAGGGGATTTATATTGATTTCAGCAGGACACTCTTCCATGTATCGTTGAACTTCAATTATAGTGATAGAATGTAATGTACCTGTAACTTTCTCTTTTAACTTTGTACCACGAGTGATGGGAATTACTTTACTGGCATTTACATAATGTTCTGAACTAATTTCAGTGGTTACCTCAGAACATGGCTCCAGAACATAATTCTCTAAACATTTCCATTCAGTTGTAGTTGGTGGTGTTATGTCTGTGTCAGATAACGCTAATGCGTGTTTTATTGCACATTCTAATTCTAAAAAACGCTGGAGCATAAAGAAAGTGGAATTCCACCTTGTCAAAACGTCTTGTAGCAATTTCTTAGGCTGTTTAACGCCAATTTGTTCTTGATATTTTACAAGTTTTTGGATTGCCTTATTGCTCCTCTTAAAATAACTAACTAAAATCTTAACCTTTTTAATAAAGTCTTCAGCTGGGATTAGAGAATATTGAACTATGAGATTAATCTTGTGGGCATAGCAGCCGTAGTATTTCCACTTTAGACCTTTTGCAATAGCATTTGTAATATTCGCAGCATTGTCAGATATTACTATCAAAATTTTGCTTGTAATCTCCCAATTATTAGTTACAGATAATATATGATTTGCAAGATTATCAGATGTATGGGCTTCATTAAATTCAGAGCAGTCCAATAATACAGCTTTCATTTCAAATTGGTCATTTATGTAGTGACCAGTTATGGCTATGTAACCATCATTGACTGACGATGACCAGCAGTCAGTAGTGAGGCAAATGCTGTGTGCTTCACCTTTCAATGTTTGCTTCAAATTATTAGCAATCTCTTCATATTTTGCTGGCAACAAAGTATTTGAAAAATATTTTCTTGAGGGTATTTTATACGTGGGTTGCAACAACCCTCATGTAGGTTTTTGAAACCTGTATCTTCCACCATGGTGAAAGGCTGAAAATCCCATGCAGACATTTTCAAAATAAGCGTTGTCTATCTTTGATTTATCATTTGTTGTCATTTTTTTTGAGTATATATGCAGCCATGGAACTTTGTTTTTTACCTGTAAATGGTTTTTGTTTTTGATTTGGGAAGATCCAGCTGTAGGATTTTCGGAGTGACTTTTACCTAAGTTAAATACATTGTTCTGGAATGAGCTGGTTAAGGTTTGTTTTGGATTGGTTTGTGATTTGCATAGATGATGTTGATGGTAATGTATCTAAAACTATAACAGGGTGTATTCGGTAATTTTTATAGGTTCAGTAAGTTCAGTTGAAATTGTTGACAAGTCTGAAGGTGGAATTGCTTGGGAGCATGACGGTAGGATGTTTCCTTAATACATGTTTTTTTTTCAAATTTGAAACATTTTCCAGAGGATAATTTAGACTTGTAAATAAAAACACTGAGCTTGATCTTTATTCAAAGGTGTAAACAAATTCCAAATGTAACTTGTTCTTTCTCGTTTTAAATCCATTTTGTTAATAAATTATAATACTGCTAATAGAATATTTACAAAGTACTTACATCACAAATCATTCGTACACTACACTAACACTTATCCACACAAGACACAGTCAATTACAATCACAAAACAACGAATTTAGTACAAATGCAAACACCGGACCGAACACACAAGAAACAACCTCAAAAAACCCAGCATAGAGGAGAAAATGACAAATTACAAGTCACAATTGTCTGCCTAGCTCTATTGTGGAGCGGATGAGTCAGCCTCAGCCGGGCCGGGCCACTTTAATTACAAAACCCTTTTAAGCCGTGTTTTCCTAGCGACGCACTTTCTTACGTCAGTTACAATGCCGGCGTGGACTTTAAATATAATACGCGGCGTAAAAGTTTTTTCCCTACACTGTTCGTTCAGTTGCATCATCCAGCAATAGGGCACAAAATAGCTTCAAGATGAGCTCGCGGAAGAGAAAACAAGTATATGCTTTAGTATTAAAGGCGAAATTTAGACGAGATTGATGAAGAAGTTAATGTTTTAACAAAAAAGTTTTGTTCAGTTAGAAGTAAAACCAGTAAATTGTTCAATTTAGAGAAGACGAGGGGGGGTTGTCTTTCAGTTTTTAAAAAAATAAGCATCTGTTGGATGATGAAATAAAATTTAAGCTTTTTTAGGTTTATAGGAACCAATTTTATTACTTACTGGAGATGGTTAAAGAATTATTGACGTGGTGAAACCTTGTAACAGAGTAAAACGGCCAATTCACCAGCTTTTGAGAATGTGAGGAAACTTGAAACTTACCTTAAGGTATGTGTAATAAAATTATAACTACTTTGATAGTTGCTCATTAATAGTTTAAGGGAAAAATGAAAAGCAATTACAAATTACAAAATTTTATAAGAGAATTTTAAAATAGTTTAAAATTGAATCAACTGGGTCCATTTAAGTGCAATCAGTGGTATATGGCGAATGTGCTGATGTGGATGCAGAAATACTAGAGTCATAATTGAAAGTCGTCATACGCTAAAACGTCGGCTGCTTCATTGTAACTCTGCATTTTAATTTGTGTTATAAGGTTGAACACTTTTAATTTTAGCCTGTGTTTTCATTCTTGGGTTGAATTTTTTTACAGTTTCCCCCATAGCTGAAAGAATAAATCTATTTCGTTGGATGTTCTGGTGTCATTAGTTGATCTAGGCGTTTAACAGTTTCGTTGCGTTCTTCTTAAAGTGATTTAAGTAAGCGTATAATGTCATTTTTCTTTTCGGAACCTTTTCTCCTGTTTTTTACTACTAGATGGTTCTGCTGAAGTTTAATTCCGTCTTCTTTTTTTTGGGTTGGCTGTTCAGGTATGTTCTCTGTAGGTTGTCTATTGTTTCGTTATCAAGGTAAACCCCAGAATAGTTTTGGAGTATCAGTTTTCATTCACAGGTTCTACATTTGCATTTGACAAAGTGCCCCTCTCATCTTCAACTGTATCTAGAAATATAAGACTTTTCCAATACACGGGCTCGTTTTTTGCTAGGTGCAGCTGACCCTGTAGTAATATTTTCTCTCCCTTCATCTGTCTCTTGTATTGGTCTCTAATACTTTTCCATCTGGCTTTACATTGCTTATCGGGAAAAAGAAATAAAATTTACAGTACACAGATTCTTTAAAAATAATTAACTTAAATTTTACAACCTTCATAAAAATTATAACCCTTTCAGGTTTCTGGCAACTGGAGAATCTATGCGATCCTTGGCATTTGCATACAGAATATCTCTGACCTCAATCTCCCAAATTCATCCCACAAGTTCTATATGCACTGAAGATTAAATTGTTCAAAACATTTACCCCCACCAGACAAAATTAAATGGGATCAAATAGCAGAAGAGTTTTGGAGTCGGTGGAGTTTTCCCAATTTGCTCGGAGCTTGTGGGTGGCAAACATGTGCGAAACGTAGCCCCTGACAATACAGGTAGTTTGTTTTTTTAATTACAAAAATTATTTTTCTACAGTTTCTTCTAGCACTAGTTGATGCTAACTGCAAATATATAATTGTTGATGTTGGATCATACGGGAAAGAAGGGAAATGCAGGCATCTTTAACAAATCTCAAATGGGAAAGCTTATTCAAAGTGACAGTGTATTTCCGGAGCTGCAATACTTGCCCAACTACAACATTTTGCTCCCCCATGTTGTTTGTTGCTGACGATGCGTTCAAGCTTGATAAACATTTAGTGAAAGGGGTATTGCAAAAAGCAAGCATTGGAAGACAGTCACAAAAGAAATTTTTTAACTATCATGTGTCAAGAGTAAGAAGGGTATCAGAAAACGCATTTGGCATCCCTGTGTGCAGTATTCAGGGTATTTTTTTACTCCAATTAACGTTTCACCACAAACTGTTGACTTAATTGTTATTGTATGCTGTGCTTTGCATAATTTCCTTAGAGATGAATTTATCAACAGCAATCCAAATGAACTGCCAGTCGAAAACATGATTCCTCTCGCTGGAAAAGGAGGGTTTTGGTAAATAAAAAGGGTTTTAAAGTTAGGTACCCAATTTACAGAGTATTTCAAGAACAAATTGCCGCAAAAACAACGTAATTTGACTTTGATATGACTTTATTTTGTGTTTTTAACAACTTGCAGTGGACAGTATTTTTGAAATTTATTGAAGTGACAATGTACAGTAGGCAGTTTTTTGTGTGGTGTAGGCTATAAAGAAAAAATTTTTTTTTTTCAGTACTTCCAATATTTAAATAAATGATTTTCTTACCTGTTGAATTCATCATCCCAGCAATTTCCTTCCTGATCAATTCTTTTTTTCAAAATATTTTTGAATCTTTTTTCAGCCATATTCCATTAAATTGGATGTCCTGCGACGATCTCCACAAGGTGTTCATCATGAGCAGCAAAAATTTCATTTTCTTCGTTTCATCCATAATGTATACACATCAACAACAGTAAAACATTTTACACAGTTGGAACAACTACAAACACTACCAAAAACAAACCCACGAAGTGTTGTGTTTGCGCGTCGTACAACCGAACTGACTGGTTTTGAAGTAGGGACGTTTGCGATACTTGCGATACTGTTGGTTATCGATACTTTGCTTCCGATATTATCAGTATCGGTATCGGTATCGGGCTTCCCATATTTTCGGGGTATCGCAAGAAAACATGTGGTATCGGTATCGGAAAAGTATCGAATCCCGTTCATTGACGGGGCAAAAAATAGTACCAAAAAAGCCTTATACTGTATTGAATGAAAAGACAAAAAGTTAAAAATCTCTTGGGTTTTGCAATTTATTCAGTTGTTTTTAAAACCCAAAAACCCGTGTAATTTTTTTATCGTGTTTGTAAATAATATAGTGGGAAAGTATTAGTACGGTATCGAAACACTGCTAAAATCCCTCCGCGGTTCGCTGCTGTCTGTCTCCGATTTACATTGAATTTTTGTTTATATTTTTAAATTATTATTGTATATTTCTCTTGTATTCTTATGTTCCTATAGTTAATAGCTTGTTTTAGTATTTATTTCTTGTTTTTAGTGTAGGTCTAGTTCTTATCCATTCTTTTAATATCACCAGTTACTTGAGTACTGTGTATTGTGTGTTTTACTATCTATGCTATTTTTTCATTTCTTTACTGTCAACCTTTTTTTTTCTTCTTTTATATATTGGCATTGCTTGCCGTTGGAAATAAAAAAAAAATAAAATCATTATAAGTTTTCTAGATCTTACTGTAAAAATAAACTATAACTATGTCAAACAACGCCTCTTTTATTTTAACCAAAACTTAAATTGCAATTAATTGCATTGATAAACTCAGAAATATTTCATATCAGTGATATGAAATGTCGAAACGATACTTTGGAGTGCAGACTGCTGAGTCCTACCGATACGATATTTTCAGGTGTTGCAAATAATCCATTCCTTTCGATACTCTTCCGATACAATACTCTGGGTATCGATTACTTTTATTGCGATACCACGTTGGTATCGATACCATGGTTCCGATACTGTATCGATTACCAAGTATTGCATCGGAAGAAGTATCGAAACATCCCTAGTCTGAAGTCAGTCGCCCAATTACGTCGATCAGAACACGCCGGCGCACAACCGAAAAAAGCCTCTAGGAAAACAGTCTAGTGGCTACAGACGCTAGTGTGGCCGGTTGACCAGTGTTCTAGGCCACTGATTGAGTTGTGGTGGGGGGAAACGGCGTTTAATTAATGTCGTCGTTGTCAATTTGAGCCGCAAGGAGAGAGCTTCTACTTGGCTAGACAGTCAGCTGTAGAGGAGCTGTCTGCTTTGGTTTAGCTTATCTTGATATGCTTGTCAATTATTAGACCTATTGGACTTAATTAGTCTCGTATATCTTATTTCTATGAATTTTAATCATAGTTAATTTATACAACTAATGTACTTACAGAGACTGAAGAAACAGTTGACATAATACTTGCAGTAAATATTTACAATTTTTATTTATATCTATTTACAATAAAAATGTGTTGTATTATTTACATCAATTTCAGGATTATCTTAAAGCCTGAAAATAAAATGACACATGTCAACAAATAAAATGATATTTTGTAAATGAACAAACTGAATTGGTGCAAATAAGGACCAAATGATATTTAATGAATAATGACTGAATATATTAAATTTTAATGTGAAATGTCATGTTATCATTTCTCTTATAAATGACTTCCAATACAATTTTCTCTTTTGTCGCAGGAAATAATTGTGTGTAATACTGCAACAATTGTTTCAAACATATTAGTAATAAATAGGCCTACCAGTCTAGACTAAATATCTGATTGCGTAATGAATAAATCAATAAAATTGCAAGTATAATCATCAATTTATTCCTAGATTATTCATTTAAAAATTTGTTCGACTCAAATTGATTTTTACATTCCTCTTCACTATCTGTAGCAATAGTAATTTTTTTCCTAAATTTACATTTTTATTTGTTTGCGACATGCAATTTGATATGTTTCATACCCTGGCAGTACATGTTTGTATTTATAATAGTTATGCAACTTTTTTCGTGCTGTTTACTTTATATTTATTGTTATTCTTGTTGTATAATTTGTAATGTTGTCAAATCAAATTGTTTTTTGTTGTTGTATTTTTCATTCATATTATTAATGATTCAAATCTCTATATTTGTCATGTTGATTTCATTCACTTTTTTCCATAACATACACCTTGGATTGGGCAAATAATAGTTATAGTTACCTATCATATTCGCATGTAGTCGTTGTTATTATCTGTTTCTCATTATTGTATATTATATAGGCTAGTTATCTTATTTATGTTACCTTTATTCTAATTTTTACCATATATTAGTTATATATTATTAATACTAGTCATGTTTCTATTTAACACGCACGCACGCACACACACATATATTGATATTAATTACAAACATCATTTGTGTCCATTATAAATTAAAACTGATATCATTTTTTTCTTTACAAGTAAGGTTGTGTTTTGTAGGTTTTTTTCAATATTTTTTTCTTTTTATGAAATTTCTCTTTGATGTTCGATATTAATTTTTGTTGAGATACATTTGTTGTTGGAAACTAATTCATCTCGTGAATTTCGTTTATGAATATTTTTGTTATGCCTACTGAAACTTCTTCTGTCACTAAACAGCTTACAGCAGTATTCACATTTTTATATTTTTTGATCCCATAAATAAAATTATTTGTAGGCCTATAGTAAAAAATATATTATTCTATTGGTTTTTATTCGATTTTATTGTTATATTATTGTAACTATTGTATATTGGCGGATGCCGTGAAAGAATACATAAATAATATCTAATTAATATTTAGTGGCAAGATGTTGTGATAAATAATATCTGTTACAAGTTAAGATGCCTGTTACTCTAAAAACTATTTTAAATATTCAATCAAGAATCCAAGATTTATTTAAAGCCACGACCAACAATACATGGCATAGGCCACGTCAATTAATTAATTACAATATATTGTGAATCCTTGCATTGAATAATTTGTAGACACAATATACAAAAACACAACTAAATAAATATGTGCAATAACAGCGATAAAATTTAAAATATTTAAGACGACAGAATAAAAAATATGGTACAACAAAACAGTATTATAATTATATGCTATTTAGTGTTTTTTGAGTTTGTCAACTTAATTTACAAAATGAAACACTTTTAATGTCTGTAGACTATGGAATATAAACTTTATTTAAACCCTTACGCACGTATGTGGATAAAAATTATGTTAGTACATACATATGTGGGGTGTATGGCAGCACCCCCATATATTTTTTACATTATTAACATTATTCTCTTGTTAATAATAATGCAATTACTGTTCAAATCACTTATTTAATCATTTGGATAAAAAATTGACCTAAATATTAACATAAACTCTTTTTACAAAAAAATATAAACTGTATTTAACAAAAATAATGAAAGAAACAATATCTGTGATAAAAATAAAACTACAATTTAATCTTCCTCGCTTGATGAACTTTGAGTGTTCTTATGTTTCAAACATTGTTCACAAACATTTTTCTTGTGGTTCAAGCACATAACATTATTACATTCAAAGCAACAAATTTGGTTTTCTTGTCCGCTTTCCGTGGACAAACTGTACATCTTCCTGATGTTCGCACATTTGTAGCAGCATGTTGGACTGGTTCCAATCTTAGCTATTTTAGCAGCTTTAGTTCTTAATTCCTTTGGTAAATTCTTTGAAACAGCCCTTCGTGTGATTTGGTGATGTAGTAAGGAGGTAGCCACATCCCGAAGGAATGTCATATGGTTCATCGTACTGTTTTCATGGTTTGCAGCATACAACACGAAGGTATTGATTCCAGCAATGTCTATTATTCTGAAAATTATAACTAAAGGCCAACGATTGCACTTACGTGCAACGCTATATGTTGCACACAATTTGTCAACAGTGTCTACTCCCGGCTTTTGTCATGCTGTAAAATGTTATGACCTCAGGCTTGAAGTCATCACCAGTCCGATTCGTCAATGCTACTAGACTCAGGATGTATACTTGATATAAGTAACAAATTTTTTCTCTTCTTTGGGACATATGACAAAATTGTCTTGTTGTCTCTGTAACCAAACATAGTGCTTTTTCAGGTCTTACAGTAACATTTGTAAGTTCACTGTGGAATTTGCGATTTATTTTTTTTAAGCGTGCCTACGAAGCTAAGTTTTTTCTTTAGTAACTCCTCTACCAGTGGGATACTACTGTACCAGTTGTCAGTGGTAATATTTCTACCACTACCTGAGATTGGTTGTACTAACCTCAATACAACATCTTTTCCGATAAGGATATTTATTTTATAAGGATAATTTATAAGGACCATCGGGCTGCATGCCGAGATAAATCTCCATATTCAAAGTGTGCCATGTTTTGGCATCAGAAAGAGTTTGAATTTTCAAACCATAACGTGCTGGTTTGCTAGGGATATACTGTTTGAAATTGCATTTCCCCCTGAAAGCAGCTAACTGCTCATCAATATTGCCATATTCTGACATTGAATAAGCTTTCTGACAATTTTCAATAAATTTGCTAACCAAATCTCTTACTGGGGCTAATTTGTCTTGTGTTTTGCGAATATTACGGTCGTTTATGTCATCAAATCTCAGACAACGTAATATAAATAAAAATCTGTTCATAGACATTGCAGTTGAAAATAACTACATATTCCCATAGATTCTTCAGGTTCTGCTTGCCACCACGAAAAGAACCAGCAAATGTAAGAAGACCTATAGTTGTTTCTATTTCATTTTTCATCAGTATGTCTACAATAACTCTTATTCAAATAATTAGGCTGTACTTTGGTTATATATATATATATATATATATATATATATACTATATATATATATATATATATATATATATATATAAGTACACACTAATATCTTTCTAATGATATCATTATCAATGAGTACATTGAAACATTCAATAGGTGTTTTTAGGTTCTTAGCATTGTGTTTTGGCCCCGGTAAATGATTTAACTATATTTTGATTTCTTGTACGAGGTTCTGAATCAAAGGAAATTTACGCCACTTAGTACTTTTGTCTTTACATAAATAATACTCACGACATTCTTCAAGGTTGTGTGAAATGTCCTTGTTCTTCTTCACTATCTGATTGTTCTGATTCACTGTTATGATCAGGTTCATTTTGTGGTACGTCAGTCATTTTCTCATTCTCACTTGCCGAGTCATTCACTTTATTCTCATCATCACTAGGTTCAACTAACAGTCCATAAATTCGCTTTTGAGCGGCTTCTAACCTTCTTTGCTCTTCAGCCCATTACTACTTTTTACAGAATACAACATTATTTACAATAAATTAACAACTTATTTACTAAAATATAAACAAACACAAGTGCATATGTGGGGTATTGACAACACCCCAGAGGACAAAAACAACAACCACGTTGACAAATAACCTCAAAAATCTCTATAAAGCCACTGACTACAAAGACAGTGATGTAATGGAAAGGTACTGGGCTGTCCAGCAGGTTTGCCAACTGCTAACCTAAATTTTACCGCATTTTACCGCACTGGGGTACTGTGAGCACCCCACATATGTGCGTAAGGGTTAAATTGAAACTTTCTGATTAAAGTTAGAGTTTGAGGCCTTTAAACATAACTAACAGGAGTAAATACAGATAAGTACTTTATGTTATATTCATAATGATAGTTTTGTTTAACATTCTTTAAAGATAGTGATAAGAAATTAATTGATTATAATACTTACTCTAACAGTTAATTATTTAAATATCATTGCATTTAACACAATTACAAAAAACAATTCTGATCCGTAAAGCAGACGACATCACTTATTCATCCATCAATTCCCGCCATCAACCCCCACCACAACTCAATATGGGACCTAGAACACTGGTCAACTGGCCACACTAGCGTTCTGTCTAGTGGCTTCCCTGTCTATGACTGGGCAGCGCACATTATTCGTTGTACGCGGCGTAGAAAGTGCGTCGCTAGGGAAACACGGCTTTAGGGTTTGTAATATTCGGCGGCCCCGGCCCGGCTGAGGCTGACTCATCCGCTCCACAATAGAGCTAGGCAGACAAGTTAAGAGGGCTCTAAAGGGAAAGAAAATATAGAAGTCATGCGACACTAGCGATAGAATATCTGCCCGAATAACAGAATCAATGTCGGATCCCTGAACTGGACTGCCTCCATCGATCTTGAACACAATATGAGCATGAAGTAATCCCCTCATTTGCATCTCGATGACGTAGACGATATAAGTTAGGCAGCCGAACATTTCTCCACTACGCAAATCGCGGAGAAGCTCGAGAAGTTTTTTGTGGAAGACTCTGCAGGCCGTAGAAGAGTCACTTCGGCCAGTACCATAGGTACTGCTTTCTTGTTTTCCTCCCATGTTGCACTATACGTGAAGGTCAAGAAGAAAGTAGGTGAACCCAGACGAGACACAAGGGCCATTGCATTTTCGTAATGAACCATCATGTACCTGGGCCCACCGGTAAATGAACTTGGGAGGCAGATCTTTCCAGCTTGCAACCCTCCTTCGCCTTGGACAGTTTCATCACGATTTATGTCATCCATCACCTGTTTTCCTAGCCTGTTGATAATTGAGTAATTCGTCCAATGGCCCTACCCGCACGGAATTTTTAGCAGCAGTTTTTAATTGGCATAACTGAATGTAACGTAGCCGCTCCTCGTCGTACCTCGCAAATATTTTTACCTGCCAAGCCTGTGATAGCCGACCATAGTGAGAAAATCGTGGCTCAGAAAGCAAGAAAAAACGCGAGTAATTGTACTGAGACAGCTTGTTTTCCCCCCCCCCCCCCCCTAGGCGCGAACATTTGACCAGTGGCGTCCAGATTGTAAACTTGGTGGTAAATTATTCCTTCGATTATGAAGAAGGAGAGTCCACTAGGATGACGGTACCCACCAGACACCTCGAGTGCACAGAAGGCAAACAGGTCGTTGTATGCTCTGGCTCGTTCTAGGAAATGACGATTAGTATAAAACGGCACGTTCAAAGGAGGTAGATTAAGAATATTATATGCTCCCTCACCACAGCACCACTTTTTTCTGTCTTTTTCTTCCTAAACAGCCGAGCATGACAGTACGAACACTTGTAAATTTCATCTTCCCAAATACATACTTTACGGAATTTAAATGAACTAATGCCATTTAAATCGTAGTCTCTCCAGTACGCCATTGGGCCTTGTTCACCAATCTTCCGAGTAAGGAGATCAGGAACGTGTCTCATGTTGGAAAATGAGGGATTCTTCAATCGAAAAGCCTCTACTTTCTGGCATGAAGCTCCAGGATTCTGATCGTTATAACGTCGAACAGCTTCTCGGTTGATCTCGGGATTCTGCTCGGTGTAACGTCGGACAGCTTCTCGGTGGATCTCGGAATGCTGCTCGGTGTAACGTCGTACAGTTTCTCGGTTGATCTCGGGATTCTGCTCAGTGTAACGTCGGACAGCTTCTCGGTTGATCTCGGGATGCTGGTCAGTGTAACGTCTTACAGCACCTCTATTTATCTGAGGTTTATTTTTACTGTATCGTTTTTTGCATCTGTAAGCTGTTCCTGTCGAGTACTTGTCAAGCTCGTTGGACGTCCTCGCTTAACCTTTTTAGGTCTGCCAGGCATTTTGTTAAATAATGGCCTGGTCGAAGGAGACATTTATTTTAAGGGTGATAACACTACCACAGGCATCAATTTTAACTTAACATCGACATAAGACTCCTGAGAGTCTACATTAAATGAACAGATTGGTTCATATAATTGGTTTGGAGGGTCATCAATTCGTGGTTCTTCAGGGACAATAGTAAGGTCTTGTGTGGCAGATTTTCCCAAAGAAGCTGTGTTATGGTGAACTGTCTTGCAACTCCATCCAGAGCTGCATTCGACAACATCAAACTGGCCAGTGAAAAGTAGCCGTCACACAGAAATAGGTGGGCCAGATTATTACCATCATTGGACAAATCAAAATGGCGCTTTTCATTCACTGGACTCAACGCTTTTCAACTCTGAAAACAGGTCGGCGTTTTCACGTCAACCATTTTGATTTTTTTCTAGGTTATGAAAAGTTAAAAATAAAATTTTATAGCAGTTTTCGTAACAAAGTAGTAAAGTTAAATAGTGTGTACGGGTTTTAGATTCTTAAATTTTCGTAATACAGCAATAAAATACGAAAAACCTAACAAAAATAGAAATTTTTGAATGAAAAGTGAAATTTCATGATATTTTGCGTAGTTAATATTAGAAATACCAAAAAATTACTTCTTAACAAAATTGTAGGAAATTTAATTACAAATCTGAAGTAAGCTGTCAGCAATTCAAAATTCACGTCCGCCATTTTTGACGATAACGGGTGATTATCCGTTGATCACAGGGGGCTCCCAATATGATCTGGGGGTGGGTTTATTTATTTATTTATTGAATTGACAAGTACAATATACATGTATCTTAATCGTCACTCTTTTAAAAAAATCTATATTTACACAATCATTCTACAATTTTCACATTCATACATACAAAAGTGTCACATTCATTCATTGCTCTTCCATACATAAAGCTTGCAGCAGTTTCATTACCGGTGTCAGTCAGGCCAAATCACTGGTCTCCCAGTTATGTGCTAAAAACTCTCCTACACTGTAAAATGCCTTAGATATCAGAACCCTTTTTAAACTTGCCTTAAACGCCTTGAGCGAATTGAGGCTTTTATATTTGGGTGGTAAACTGTTGATTAAATGTACACTAACCTGTGAAGGAAGGTGTTCAAAAACGACCGTTCTGTGTTGCCCAGTTCGGAAGTTTGTCCTACCTCTAGTTGCATGAGCATGTATGTCTGTGCCTCGTGTGAGAACACATTTTGACCTGC
The DNA here is from genome assembly GCA_035578905.1 of Stictocephala bisonia. Taxonomy (NCBI): domain Eukaryota; kingdom Metazoa; phylum Arthropoda; class Insecta; order Hemiptera; family Membracidae; genus Stictocephala; species Stictocephala bisonia. Next base: position 141,132 of record JAQJVL010001614.1, on the reverse strand, counting down.
AATAGTAGGTGGTTTCTAGTATGTATATGCAAGGCAGGGTCAACAGTTGTAATGTTTTGAACGTGGTTTTGCATGGTTCTCTCATTTTTATTTTTATTTACAGATTATTCTTATTACCTTTTTTTGTAACCTGAACAATCTTGTAAATTCGTTGTTTGTACAACTGCCCCAGAGCACCACTCCATAGGATAGGTGAGGATAGATGAGTCCATAATACGCTGTCAGCATTACTTGACTTGAGCAGAACTTAGATAGTGTTTTCATAGCATAAATTTCAGATGTCACTCTCGACCAAACACTATCAATATGATTATTCCATGTTAAACAGCGGTCCAAGTACACACTAAGAAACTTGGTCGCTTGGACTTCTTCGACCCCTGTTTCGTCTACCATCACTCTGGTACTATACTCCGAATGTGATGGGCGTAGACAGAATTGAATGAAATTTGTTTTTGTTGTATTTGTTCTTAAATTAATGTTTGTCAGATGTTGCGTTAGTCCGTTTAATTCCGTAAATGTATTAATTTTCAAGTCAGATTTAGATTTTTCACTAAAACCAATGGTCGTATCATCAGCGTATTGGACAAGTCTTCCGTGCTGTAGAGATGATGATATATCATTTACATAGACCAGAAAAAGTAAGGGGCTGAGTATCGATCCCTGGGGGACACCAAATTTAAGTTGATTGAGTTTTGATAAATGGGTGGACACTTGGACTGTCTGCTACCTTCATACATGAGACTCAATACATGATAAAAAACATTAAAACAATAAAATAAACGCTTTCCAGACAAGCTAAACGTTCAATGTAATTTTGCTGAAGGTAGATTGTCTTTAATGTTTTGAGACAGCTTGTGTTTTCGTTTTGGCACTTTCTTCCGAGTTCGGTTTACTTCTGATGGTCTTCCTGCTTGTATTCTTGCACCGGTATACATTCCTTTAGTTTTTATCCTGCCTACCGAAGTGGGTTGGACTTTAATTTTCCTTTTCCTATTGCATTTAAGTTTCTCCAGGGCGAAGGCATAAGCTTGTGCCGGCGTTCTTATGGTTTTTAGCATTTTGTAGAACTTGGTTAAGACAGCTGCGTTAGCAGGACTTTTTTCTGGTTCTAAAAGCTCTGACACTCGGTACAGCTCTTCTCTTATATACCCGCCCACCCATTGATATGATCCACCCGCCCACACATACACATAAAGTGGTAATGACCCAACCGCCCACCATGCACGTACATTGGTATTTACCAAACCGCCCACCCATACGCGTACAGAGGTATTCACCCACCCGCCCACCCATACACGTACAGTGGTATTGACCCAGCCGCCCACCTATACACGTACAGATACAGTGTAAGTGACCCACCCGCCCACCATACATGTCGGGTAGAGAATGTTAATGTTTCTGTTCCTGAACACGGAGGACCACTGCTCTTCCGGAGCAGACGGGGGAATAAACTAAGGACGTAAATAATTAATTAGAGAGAATTGACTCACCACAGAGATTGGTTGACCACGTATCCAACAGGAGTAGTTGGAGACACTTTTGGTAATCCAGTTCACCTTCCTTTGTCACAGTTCTAAAGCACTGAAGAGTAGTCGCGGAAGTACGAGCGTTTCGAAAGTCCAGCAGACCGACCACGTACCGCACAAACGAGGTTCTTGAAGGTCTGGATGAGCAGCACAGAGTTAGAGAGAGTTGCAAGAGGTAGAGTTAGAATTTAAAGAGGCACACAATCACTGATTGTTGAGTTGGAAACGAGACCCACGACCTTACACTATGAGAGACTAAGCGTGAGTGTTTTTGTGGGGCGTGAAACCGTCGCCTGAGGTGAGTTTATTCCTGAGCACCAATGAGAGCTCGAATTTGGGGTGGCGTGATGTTTATTCTAAGGACAGATAACCAAAAATCAAATCTTATAACTACAGAATATATATCAACTATATACAATCATCTTATTACCTAACATACCGGCCACCTTGAAGTTATAAACTTCAATATAGAGAGAAAATGAAAAGATTACACACAACATATATAGGGTGATGAGTTACATGATAAAGAGCTTATTATTAAGTTATACTAAATTCTTAGAAATTAAGAGTCCACTTAGTTTAGTGGCAGAGGAAAGACCTTGATTGCGGGTCGAGTGTAAGTCCCTGAAGGCGTCTTGATTGTGACCACTCGCACAGTACCGTCAGGTCCAGGGTGAACGTCAGTGATACGTCCAAGAGGCCAGGTAAGAGGTGGTGTCGGGGATTGCACCAAGACGAGATCTCCAATTTTGAGGTTCTCCTGGGGAGTGCTCCATTTGGAACGTTGTAGAGAGTGGAGGTATTCCAATTGCCATCGATGCCAGATGCTTTGGTGAAAGGCCTGGACTAATTGCCAATGGCGAAGTCGATTGGTAGGAACATCAGAGAGATCGGGTTCTGGTAGGGCAGACAGAGGAGCACCAATCAGGAAGTGACCAGGTGTTAAGACTGAGGTTTCAGAAGGGTCTGAGCTGAGAGCAGTAAGTGGGCGAGAATTTAGCATTGCCTCTACTTGAATTGATAGAGTCTGAAATTGTGGTAAGGTAAGCACGGTTTCATTAATCACTCGTTTGAGATGGTATTTTGCACTTTTAACCGCACTTTCCCACAGACCGCCCTGATGAGGTGCAGCTGGGGGGTTAAAATGGAACGTAATTCCTCGGGAGGAGGTAAAATGAACAATTTTGTCCTGTGCAACAGATGAGAGAGTTGATTCACGAATCACCTTTTGTAGTACTGAGTCTGCACCTACGAAGTTAGTTCCGCAGTCTGAATAGATGTTTGAGCACAGACCACGTCGGGACACAGTCTGAATAGATGTTTGAGCACAGACCACGTCGGGACACAAATTGTATGAGAGAGGCAATAAAACCTTGCTTCCTGCCGGAGCATCAGAATAACTTAATTTGAACAAGAATAATCTAATAATAAACAAGAATAAACAAGAAAATGCTAAAAATACATTTCAAAGGCTATTCGAGACACTATTGATAAATATAGAATAATTATGCAAATCATTATCAGGAAGATACATTAACCAATTTTTTAACGTATTTTTAAAGATTGATAAGTAGACCACACGAATAATATTAAAAGGTAATTTGTTGTAAAATTTTGGACCCAGGAAAATAAATGTCTTTTGAAAAAAAAATGTTGTTGCTCTAGGAGTTCTTATTTGATTTGCATGCCTAGTATTTGGATAATTTAAACGATCGATTACTACACCTAGGTTGCCACTAACTTTAAAAAACAAAAGCAATATTTTAAAAACAAACATATTTCTGAGTGGCAGGATCTGCAATTTAGAAAAACATGGTCTTGACTGAGCCCTTCTATTTTGTCTACAACATATTGTTTTAATAAAATATTTTTGTATTTTAATTAAAGGCTGAATATAACTTGTAAACGTACTACCCCAACATGATATCCCGTAATTAAGTCTAGCATGTACAAAAGCATAATAAATCTGTCTAAGAACAACATCAGGACACATATTACCAAGATAATAAAATTTACGAAGGAAAACCATAAGCAAATTTTTAATTGACTTAATATGTTCTCTCTAATTTAATTTCTCGTCAACTAACAGCCTAAGATATTTCACACAGTTGGTTTGAGGAAAACAACCACAATTACAAACTATGTCATCGCAGTCAAGTGTATGAAACATAATTCTACTATCAAATAAAAGCTTCGAGATAGCGAACAATTTACTATAAAAGATTTACTAACATTTAAATTTAACCTATTGCATGAAAACCATAATGAAATCAGTTTAACATCATGTTCAACATTACTTTTTAGTTCAGCTATTGAAGCAGCTTCAAAGGAAAAAGCAGTGTCATTAGCAAATGCTGTGATGTCACCCTTAAACGGTCCAAAGTAAAGATCATTAATATATACTAAAAATAATATAGGTCCCAGTACAGACCCCTGAAGAACTCCACACTGAACTATTCTTCTTTCGCTATTATTTATTCCAATGGAAACATATTGTTCTCGGTTATTTAAATAAGATTCAAACCACTTAAGACAAATACCTCTAATTCCAGCTCTTTCCAATTTCATTAGCAAAATATTATGATTAACGGTATCAAATGCCTTCTTGATATTTAGAAATAGACCAGTAACTCTATTTGATTGTAAATTATTAAGCTTATTGTGAATTTGTTGAATAACATTTTGAAGAGCAATTTTAGTATTTAATCCTTCTCTAAAACCAAACTGTGAATGTGAAAAACATTTTGTCAAATCAAAAAAAGTCAATAATCTACTCTTAACAAATTTCTCCAGTAATTTAGAAAATATTGAAAGTAGCGAGATTGGTCTATAATTTTCCACTGAATTTACAGAGCTATTTTAAAAATTGGTACAACTCTGGCAAGTTTTACGTTATGTAGAAATATACCACTTAAAAGAGACATATTGCAAATATACGTAAAAACTGGAATTATATAAATAGAGACATTCTTTACTACAGAAGCTGAGATCCAATCAGCGCCAGGGGCCTTTCCTTCAGATAAATTATTAATCAAATGCTTTATCTCAGATTCCGATACTGGGGACCAAAATATAGAGCCAACATCAGGGTCAAGTTTAAATTTTCCCTCGTAACTACGTTCCTGGTCATGGCTAACATTTCCAAGTGAATTTGCTAAAGAAGAGGGCACGTCAACAAAGAAATTGTTAAATATATCAGCTACAACTTGTTGGTCTTCTATCATTTCATTAAGTTTCAAAGATCTCACCATCGACTCCATTTGCTTTTTTACTTTCGTCAAACAGTTCCTTATTTCATCATACCTATTGCCTACCCTACCTGTATACTCACTTCATCGATATCCGTTATATCTGTTTCTTCACTCTCCTCTTGTGCTCTTGTCTTCTTTTTCGCACCTCCTAGCCCTGGACTTATTTCTTTTCTCTTCCTCTCTTCCTTTTCAATCTCCGACGTCTCCACTTGTGTTGGAGATCTTTCTAGGCTTCTCTTCACCTTTTGCTTCTTCATCATCTCATCTTCAAACCTTTTTCTCTCCTCCTCATGCCGCAACTCTTCCTCCTTCTTTCTCTCCCCTTTTTCCTTGGCATCGTCATGAACGGTTTCACAAGGGACCCCCCCCCCCCAGCATCCGATTGGGGTCCAGCGCGCTGGGCTTCTTTTTCTTTTTTCTTTATGAAACCTATCCATAACTCAGCTGATTTGATTTTTTTAGAGTAGCAAGATTATAAGAGAAAAGGTGGCTCCTCCAGGCTCGGATCCCCTAATACTGGGGTGCCGGAAATATATGAGTCGACCAAGGTTAGGTCAGTAAAGTATAAAGATTTAAGCTAGCCATCTCAATGAAAAGATTATAGTTAGATCGTAAGTAGATGTATAGTGGGAACTTTACAACGTCCCATGAAGAGTTTTCGTCAAATGAAGAGTCGAGGGTGGGGGGTTTTAATGAGTTTTTAATTGACCTAAATGAGTTTTTAATTGACCTTAATGAGTTTTTAATTGACCTAAACAAGTTTTTAATAAGTTTTAATTGACCTTAATGAGTTTTTAATTGACCTAAATGAGTTTAATTGACCTCAATAAGTTTTAATCGACCTAAATGAGTTTTTAATTGACCTCAATGAGTTTTTAATTGACCTCAATGAGTTTTTAATTGACCTAAATGAGTTTTTAATGAGTTTTTAATTGACCTTAATGAGTTTTTAATTGGCGCTAATGGATTTTAATTGGGTGGGAGAAGTCACGTGACTACCCTGAGCTCTGATTGGTCCATTTTTTGACGACGTTATCCAATATGGCGGCGCCCATGTTTCCCGCCAAATTCCCTTGTGAGATCAGTCACCACTTCTATATGAACGGCTTTAGTAACCATGCAGATAAAAATGCACAAGTAGACCTTAGTGTGTCGCAGTCTCCTGAGATTGTGAATCTTGACAGTGAAGGGTCCGGCAAATCCACACCTGTTGATGAGAACGGTCGAGCTAGATTAACACGGTGTGCGGGTAGGTCACACAGCGCCGGATTTTGACAATTCAGACCCCTAGGCTCCACCTGTGGTGCGGGCCCTGTGGTCACGGTTTGGGGGATACTCCTCATATAAAGGGGATCCGAGGTCCGTCCCTCTGGGAAAATTTGAAAAACTGCGTGCAAACAGTCACTTTATAGATACATTTGCGTTATATATCCTGTATTGTCTGGTCTGAAAATTAATGCTTCATCATTTATTATACAATGTTTGAACCCAAATGCATGAGATAATTCAAGATATTAGAAAACTTTAATACTGTTTTACCTAAGGTTATTAAAAAAAGACAGGAATAGATATAGATAGAAGTAGAAATAAATTCAACTTTTGAATAATTTAATGTACATTAGTACGGCAACAAGAAAATTACAATCAATATTAAGTACTTATATGAATAGATATTAAGTCATAAATAAAATGTAAAGTAAATAATGTTCATTTCAGTCACTCTTGCTGATTGGTTTCCGTCTAAGCTTCTCCGCAATGAAGACATTAATGACGTTCTCATATTTGACTTGTCTCAGAATGTCATGTTCTAAGCTAAGCAAAGCCAAAACGTTTAGCCTGTCTTCTGACATTGAGGTTCGGAGTCTGTTTTTGATCAGCTTTAGCTTAGAGAACGATCTTTCGGCAGAGCAATTAGTCACCATCAATGACAGATACATTCTTAATGCCACTCTCTACATTAGGAAAGCAATCTTTTACATTATTTTCTAAAATAAGTCGATACATCCACCTTTCTTTACTAATGGGCTTTTCACATTTTTCATATTCATTTTGAAACTGGGTGGAAAAATTCTTGAATTGTAACACTTCGTTTCCCAATTCTTCTTCTAGATCTTCGTTGTAGCATTCTACTAACAATTTGCTTGATAATAACATCTCATCGTTAGATAGCGTATCCAATCTGTTAAGGAATCCAAACCTCGCGTCGATAAGTTCGTATGCTTGAAGCCTCTTTGTCAACGCACCCTCAAGTTCGTCTATGACGGTAATGAAGCTTTGGGTCCGGAATGTATCAGATGGAGCTAGGTCAACCCCCGGAGCTTGTACACAGTCAAGAGGAGCTAAACGTACATTGGGTTTCCTTTTACGTTTAGACTCAACTTCATACTCTAGACAATCAGTTAATTTTATGGCTTTCTGTTCATACTCCTTGAACATTCCCGTTTGGATCGAATCAATCTTCTCAAAGATTTCAACATTGATGCAGCTGTATTCACGTCAATTCTAGGGTTTTGTAGAGATTCACTAGTTTTGTTAACTTGGCCCAAAAACATCGTCCCAGAAAATGGCATACAAACCTGTCTCCAACTTGTTCATTTTTTCGAAGCAAACCCAAAGCAGCCACCCTTGATATTCCAGAATCCTCTGTGTCTTCTGAAATTTTCACCAGTGCCTGCTTTATTTCTTGATATCCACGCAAAAGAGCTTTGGTGGCATCGGCCTCGGGCATGACCATCGTGTTGTTGTTGGTCCTTTTTGGCACAAGAACATTTTTTTCAGTTTCTGCTCGTTTCAAGCATTCAGTTAGAATCTTGTATCTGTTGGTTGAGGCAGTGAAATATACAAATATCTCTTCCAAAAAATTGAAAAAGCTTACTGCATTAGGACAATAACCAGCTGCAGCTTGTAATACCAAATTCAATGAATGTCCAGCACAAGGTATCCATACTGACAAACTGTTTTCTTCTAAAACGAGTGCTTGCAACCCGTTATACTTTCCACTCATGGCAGAGGCATTGTCATAAGACTGACCACGACAGTTTTTTATGTCCAGATCATTTTCTTTCAAAAAGGTACATAGTCCATTAAACATGTCGTTTGCTTTGTGTCCTTGATTAGGCATAAATGTCAAAAATCTTTCAACATGTGTGAAATCTTCCAAGTACCTAAAAACCAAGCTGAGTTGGTCAACATGACCTTCATCGGGCGTTGAATCTAGAGATATTGAAAAATATTTACACTTTTTGATTCGAAATAAGATCTCATCGGACACTTGTTTCCCTATTATATTTACAACTTCCTCACATATTGTAGAAGATAAGTAGTTGGTGTGACCACTTCCGTGGTTTCCATGAGTTTCAAGGTGGCCTCTTAAAAATTCATCATGTGTTGTGCTAGGAGCTCTAAAATCCCCAGGTAGTTGCCATTTCGTGGTGATCCAAGGGTTTCATTCTCTCCTCGAAACGCCAAACCTCTTTCACTTAAAAACACCTATAACACTTATCAATCTCTTTAGGACCTCCCGCCAGTACTTTCTACTTTTTCCGCTTGATGGGTAAGCTCTTTATCTATTTGACCTAGTCTTTTGGTACGTCCTGCATAATCTATAACAGCATTTAAATGAAGTTTAGATGTTTCATGCTCAATTAGGCGTGCTGAAGCATTTTTCCAATCACTATAATCCACCATGAGTTAATAAAGAGCGTACCGGGGAGAACAGTTTGCAGACATAACAGTAAACGTGGCCATCGCTGGGAGAAAAGCATAGCCAAGAGCGTTTAATGGTTTCACCATTTCGGGTTTTTCGTATAAACATATTTTTGTGACATTTCCTTACAAAAACCCTTCTCGCATCCCTTGCCCATATCGGACTGTTTGACAGACTTGCGTTCAAATAGATCCTCGTCACAATTTTGAAGCAATCCGGTGCCCATTGTAACACAACGGTCGATGTCACTTTGTGTAAGCGCTTCCGGCCACTGTCCAATGTCAGTGTTTGACAAACAACTTATTTTCGGAGCAGGCGCAGGATCAAATTGAGCAGAAATCTACGAGGGCTCTGGGCACCTCCTCAGGCGTTTTTGGAACATGGAAGTAACCAATTACAGTCAGACTATTGTCAAAAAAAAGAAAAGAAAAAATGTAGTCTATTACAAAATTACTAAAATATTCAAATAAATGTTCCATATAATTTACAAAAATAATAAAATAAAATAAAAAACACTACTGCATAAAATTTAACATAATATGTTAAAAGTACTGAGCTTCTGACTGTATTGATGTGTAATCCTCGGTATCCAAAACCTATCAAAATCATTTTAAAAAAATCATATGACAAAAATGTATGAGATTTTCAAACAACTTCCAAACTGACAGTTTGCAAATATTTAAGGCTGGATTTCAAACTTAATTTGAGGGTTGTAAACGTGTTAGCTATTTAAAAGGATATTAAATCCACACTAAATGTGCCAAAACAAACCCCTCCGTGCGGTTTGATACTGAGCTTATTTTTAAATGTAGGCAACAAATCTTTTTTTTACCAATGGCAAAATAAATAAATTTACTACTAACTTGGATTAAATTTTTTTGGATTTATTAATTAATCAAACATGTGGTCAATTGTCAAAGTTTCCCAGCGAAAACACCTAATAATCTTCGTTAATAAGAAATCAGTTAAAATGTTTAATATGACACCCAATTTATTTTTTAAAGTTCAAAAATGTAGCCGTGATATGCCGCCGTGTGAAAGAATGTACTAATTAATTGGTAATAGTGCAACTCAAAATTTTACGCGGAGAATTCATTCGTGGTTTGTAGCCAACAGTTCGACTATTTCTACTGACAATGAACACAAAAATATCTGTTGAAATCTTCCCTCCAAGTTTATTTATTTAATTCTATTCAAGGGAGGGGGTGGCTTGTAGTACTTCTACGCAGATTTCAGCTGTGGCCGCACTTGATTACTAGATCCTTGCTCTGCCACCACTTAGAAAAATATTGCTTCTACAATTCCAAAGTACAAAAACATGTTAAATAACCCACCTCTGCTTCTTTTTCGGCATCCGTTTGATTTCCGAGCTGTCGGGTATTCCCATTGGTAATTGGCACATCTACGTCGTCAATCACGATGTCGTTGTTTTTTGCTGCTTCAGAAACAGACGTTGATGGTGTTGCATGGACATTTTTTATAAAATCAGTCATGCGACGTGATTTGACTAGGACCTCTGCATTCTTTTTCTCCTTTTCTTTAGCAATCTTCCGTTTTGCACTGCCGCTTTTTGAAAACCTCTTTCATTTTATGGCGATTATTTTGTGTTTTATGACGGTCCATAGTAGAATCTTGCTGAAAAGAAAAAATACTTGCATCTCGCATGTATCTCGTAAATGAGAAGCATTCAGTTAAAAAGGTATGTAAATATAATGAGTTTTTTTAGGATAATATTTTGTGAGTTTTTAAAGTTGAAAATAAATCTGCATGTGTTTAATACTGTAATAAATACAAAACACCAACTAGGTTTTAAAATACTGCCGCGAAAACGGGACAAGTTGGCGTCCCAAGAATTTGGTCGAGACCCTCTAAAACGGGACGTCTAGTCACCTTTAATATAAGTAAAATATATTAATTAACAATTAATGGTAGGCCCACGGAGAAGATAATCAAATATTCTATTAATAATTCTATTGGTGCAGTGTGCAGAGTGGGCCGTAGGCCAATCCGCGATTAATGAAGATATAATTTTAAAATTTTTTGAAACCCCAATTAACTTTGGAAAATAAACGTATACATGAAGTTGTTGAATTTATAACAAATTCTAAACTGAGCTATACATATTATAAAATATGACTTACCTTTGTAATGTTATTTATTTAAATAATCCCGCTATAGCCTTCTCTGGACAAACTCACTGAGCACACATTTGACAATCACAGAAACAGACTTAATAACTAGTTTGCACCAACTTAACACAAGTAATCATTAGTGTGAGGAGTAGTAATGTAGCACTACGCTGCTAACGCTATGTGTCTTGTTAAGACAGATGACAAGATATTAGTGGTGGGAGGGGAAGTCACAGACAAGTACCAACACGAACCCTAGTTCGCTAACTCGCCACACGTGGGCGCGGCAAACGGTCGCTGCCCACTGTTCATATCAGCGTGAGATGCTTTAAACCGCAGAAAAATACTACTTTCTCTGTGTTCAAATTAACTCCAACCGCTTTTCTCAAAATGTCACCATCAGTGCACTTACACATTCACTTGTTCTGTACATTTACAACCAAGGCCATGTCTTTTGTATGTAGATAATAGAACATGACCAGTAATATAATTTTTGTAATGAAAGTTGTTTAAGAGTAAAGTTGTGGTGCGGGCCCCTTTGTGGCGCGGGCCCCTAGGCGCGCGCCTATGTCGCCTGTGCTTAAATCCGGCCCTGAGGTCACATATAAGAGGAGTTTTGTTTTTTGGCTTATTCTTAAAGCACACGAGACACTGGAAAATACGTGAGCGTATGATAATTCTAGCACATAATATCCACACTTTGCGTGTTAGTAGTGCTTGTGTCAATTGAGGTCCAGAATGGAGATGGATGCGATGATAAAAGTCTATCAACAGCTTTACCACATGATGCCGTTTGGGAAGTACAATGGGATGACGAGTGTCATATGAGAGGTTACATTGTGCCAGTCTACCACCGACACGTATAAGATCATCAGAATCCAGATAAGGATTCAATTTCCGTAGGTGAGTGGAGCACGCAGAGTCTTTCTTCAGTGATTTAATGTCCTCACTAAGCATGATGTTTTCACACTATGCTGTTTTCGTCCGGCGCGCGCCGCACGGCGCTCCCGCATTTTGACTGTTCAGTTGAGGCCTAGCTATTATAATGTTAACATCGTGGAAGAAGAAAGTTTTAGGTGTACTTGCTATGGAGACGGCGAATAAGAAGAAAAAATAGGCGGTTTTGGATTCACCCATTGCTTCAAAATCTAAATACTTCTGGGTCCTTCAAAGTTTTATTCAATTCATTGCGGAACAGTGAGGAAAGATTCTTATCATACTTTCGCATGTCAATCAAATCATTTGATGAACTTTATGACAAACTGAAAGAGAAGCTGAAAAAACAAGATACAAACATGAGGAACTCCATCCAACCTATGGAAATGCTTGCCGTTACAATAAGGTAAATTTATATAAATATGTATATGTACAGCGTGTTTCGCGAGAGGTGGGCAAAACTTCGGGAAATGGTTCTATTTTAATTTTAGAACTTTTTTAATCTTTGCACTTTTTTTATAAAATGTACCGTTTTTGAGATAAATGTAATTAACTTTTAGCATGCCGAATCTCTCAAAATACAATGCATCTCGGTTGAATGAAGAAAATGATAAGTAAAGGCTAGAAATATTCGATAGCCTTTATCTCAAAAACAGTATTTTTATCAAAAAATTGCAAAGAATAAAAAAGTTCAAAAATATTGTTTTTAACCTAAATCCAGCATAAAATACTGAGTTTTCCATATTCAGTTTGGTGGCCATATTTGAAATTCAAAAATCAAACTTTTGAGGCCCCTAACTCGAAAACGGTAAATTATTTTAAAAAATTCAAAGAACAAAAACGTTTTAAAAGATTGTGTTCTATCCGAAAATACCACGAAATACAGGGTGTTCCATAAGACATTTTCAAGTTGGCCGCCATATTGGAAAATGGAGGTCATTTTTCAACTTTGCTGTCAAATAATCAGTTTCTAAGATCCCTATAGTGGACACACTTGAGTTGATCACCCTGTATTTTAATGTTATGTATATACATACAATTTATATTTTATTCAATAATTTTTTATTGTTTTTTATTGCTCAGCATTTAATTTACAACGTGATTAGATCATTTGTTGTTATTTTAAGTTGAGTGCATACATTTTGTTCTTTTTAGTTTACTAAATTTAATATATTTAGGTCGAAGAAGACTCAAGATAATTTATTAGTATAGTTTTATATGTTTGATATTTTTCAATGGTTGTATTTGTAAAATGTATAAGGGTCATTCTCAAAATAATGCATCTTTATGTAAATTAAGAAATATTTTAAAATTAAAAAATAATAGCTTAACCATATATATTTTTGGATAGCTGTCATCATCCAGAATAACATTATAATATTGGCCGAGATGGTTTACTTTTATTTCAAAGAAAAATGCAGATTTTCTGAAACCTATGTCCACGGAGTTTAAATGTGTCCACGGAGTTGAGATATGTACACGGAATATGATATTTGAAGTGGTTAAAGAGGTTTTAAATAAGTCAAAATATAATCAAATCTCACTTTTAATGTTTCTTATGGCTAAGTTATAGATTTATGTTACAACCTACAGTGAAATATTAATTACTAAATACAAATAAATTTACCTATAGTGAAATATTTTGCCTAAATTTATATAAAATTATTTTTCCTTTCATGACAATTTGTGGGGCTGGCAGAATCCCAACAATCTGGTCACAGGATACATACCCCACGTCATTTTCATCAGTGCAAAAGGTAGATTGATTACCAGCATTTATAAAATACATCACTCCCACTTCCCGTTCGGGTAACACCTTCCCTTGCAATACCGCCAAGAAGTTTTTAGACGTTTTCCTTCCCATTATTGGCACTGAAACGCCAACAAATGTGCCTGATTTCAGATCGCTGATATCGAAAGCAATCGGCTTGAAAGCTTCTGATGTGGCTTCTTCATCTTCCTCTGAAGAATATACATCCGATAGCTTCAGCACTTCTTTCACTTTTGGATAATATCGACAAAATGTAGCATAGCTAACATTGTTGTATTTTGTTTCAGCGCAGAACCTTTTGTGTAGGTGTTTAAGGGAATCATTCAGAAATCTCTTTTGTTTTTTTTTATTTTGTTCTTGGTCACAGTGTCTTTTTTACCCAGACAGATTCTGCTGCATTTGTCTTCTTCTAAAAATTTGATTGCAGCTGTTTTACTTGCATCCAACTTTGAAATTGCCTCTTTGTGTTTTTTAACTGTGGCTCTTGTCAATTGTTGGGTCGTTAAGTATTCCACATATTTTAGACACTTATATTTTTCTACTAAGCTCCCTGAGAACAATGATACCCAGTTCTTTTTTAGTTTTCTTGACCTTTTCATGTGAAATCTTTGTTTCACTTCCTGAAAAATGATTTCATTCATAAAAAGTCTTTTTTTCAACTGCAGTGTTTTAAGATTAGTGTTGCGTAACATATTTTCCAATGTTCTTTTTGGTGTTCGTTTGGTTGGAGGTGTGCATGAAAGTTTCAAATTCAATCTTTGATTACGTTTCTTATATTTGGCTACTTGTTTCTCAAGTTTTTTACACCTATCCTCAAGGCTTTGGAATTTTTTTCTCATCGCTTCTCGATTTTTCCTCGCTTTTTTCCTTCCTGAGTCAACTCGGCTGGTTGAAGGTACAGAATTGATAGGTTCATCATAGTCAATTTCAGACTGAGGGCTGTTAGCATTTATAAATTCCTCTACTTCCTTTTCTTGTTTTTTCTTAGCTACACTTCTTCTGTATCCTTCCCTCTAGTTTTTACGTACTCTCCTTTTCTCTCTGTCATTAAGGTTTTCAATCAATTTTACTTTTCCTTGTTCCTTCCTTTGATGCCATCGTTGGCGTTATTTAAATTTAGATTCTTCGTATTTAGCATCATCTCTAGCCTTTTGCATGCTCCTTCTTTTCTGTTCCCTCCTTTTTTTCAGCTTTGCGTCAGATTGAGAAGTATTTTTCTTATGATTCATTTTAGCTGTAAAAAAGAATAAAAAATAAACAGTTGTAAAAAATAATCCAAAAATTTGTAGATAATTGTAGTTGATTCATTTTACTTACCAAACAAATCTGCTGTAGATAAATTAGTACGATCTAATACGGGTTTAAAGTTTTATTATTTATAAAAATCTAATACTTAAATAGATTGTTGCAATGTTTGAAAATATTATACTTTTGAGCAATAAAATAAACTGGACAGATTAAATACACTAAAAATGTTAAAAGGTGAAAGTAGGCCTACTTACTATAACCTTTTAAAAGCTAATTTACATATGTATTATTTTATACTAAATGAGATAATTGTAATAACTATACACTTATAATAGGATAAAGAAATGAAATACATAATATGTGACTTTTCTAAGATACAGCTGTAAACAAAATATCTAACCACTTTATAAATAAACGCTCAACTCCGTGAACAGCTTACAACTCCGTGGACATGCCATTCCATGCAATGTCCACGGAGTTTAAGTACATGGAGTTGAGTAAATTACACATTAGTCATGAGTAAAAATTCAGTTTTGAGGTTAGGATTTAACTGGCTGTTCTTTGTATTGTTTCAGCAACTAATATAACCAATACAAGCTTAAAACTTAATTAGAGAATAATAATTACCTTTTTTGAATAGACCACGGAGTTGAAGGATTGATCTCAACAAAACCAGAAACAATTTCTTGTATATGAAACTAGTTCATAATAAACATTCACCAACAGTAAACTGTGTAGTAGAAGCACAAACAGAGTTTCCCTCCAAGTGGAAAGCAGTATAGCCAACATTAAACATGAAATTACTCTTCTTCATCCCTGTCCATAGAGTGGAAATTGAAATGAGGGATGTTGATTCTTATGTTTTAAAAACACAATTAAATTATTTTGTTAAATATATATCGACTTTTTTAACGTTTTTATATGTTTTTAGTGTTATAATTATTATTTAAAAGAGATTTGTAGTAAGTGTAGATTCCTACACTTCTACTACAATCTTGGAATCTCTACAATAAGTAAAATTGTAGAAAACGTATGCAGCAGTATATGGGACGTCTTGCGGTCTGACTGTTTTCCGGAGTTGACGGCAGAGAATCTAAAGGAAATATCAGAAGGATTTTTAAAGAAAACACAATTTCCCCATTGCGTTGGGGCTGTGGATGGAAAACATCTCAGGGTTGTCAAGCCTGAGCATAGATGTTCTTTGTATTTAAATTACAAAGGTTATTTTTCTATTGTGCTAATGGCCATGTGCAATGCAAATTATTGTTTTACCTTTGTTGACATTGGTGCTTACGGATCAGAAGCAGATCCCTCAGTTTTCCAGAAATCAAGTCTATGGAAAAACATTCAGGATCAAGCAATAGAATTTCCTAAATATGAACCTCACCCAGGAAGTGAATCACCTAATATGCCTTATTTATTCCTGGGAGACGAAGTGTTCCCTTTACAACGCTTATGCGTCCTTTTGGAGGCCACAATTTAACTGTTGAGAAGAGAGTTTTCAACTATAGGTTGAGTAGAGGTAGAAGATTGATTGAATGCACCTTTGGTATCATGAGCAATAAGTGGCGGATCTTCCATCGACCTATGAATGTGAACATCTATTTGGCTGTAAAGATAACCAAAGCCTGTGTAATTCTACACAACTTTGTTAGAGTGAGGGATGGAAATAGGTTAGAAGATGCATCTACTGTTGTTGGATGGGAAGATTTGCCAGTACGTACCAATTAAGGAACTAACCAACCATTGCGAGGTGGGATCAAGTCAATCCAGGTTAGGAATGTTTTGACTAAGTACTTCATGACAAACGTTGGATCAGTATCGTGGCAGTTAAAAAAAATCTAATCAACACCCATGAACAAATACTTAACTGTTTACAATTATTATATTTAGGCTAATAGTTGTGTATATAGTTAAGTAAAATATAGTATTCAAATGTAGAACAACAATGTCAGTGTCCTAACATTTGCATTAAAAATCGTTTTGGAAATATATTAATTTTTCATATTTCTGAACCTTTTCAATTCCAATTTAAATAGTATTTTTATCAACGTGGGCATAAAAAAAAAATTTTCAAAGTCACAGGTTAATTAGGGCCTGAGGCCAAGGCGAGGGTCATAAGCCTGTGATTTATGACATTTTTTATTCTATGCCCTAGTTGGGAACGATATTTTTCGTTAACGCGTGGGCGTAAATGCAATTTTAAAATACCTCCCATTGATCTAAAATTGCATTTTACGCCCGAGGTGACGAAAATAATTGTTTAAGTTTACCTTAATTGCCTGTAGCGTTTGAAGTAGTTGTTTTAACCCCGTATGCATACTTCACCGCTGATGTGAGGCACATTCAGGGGCGTATGAAATTCACATTATACAACAATAATCTTATTTTTACTCCTAAACTTCTACCCGAAATATGCATATAGGGTTCAAGAACTACAGGCAATGAAGGTAAATTTAAGATATTGAAATTCAATTTCTTGAAACTGGGCAGCTAAAGTTTTTTTATTTAAAATATTTTTTCAAATGTTAATATTTTTTAGGTATTATTTGTTGTTGCTAGTTTTCCCATAGGCCTCCTTTTGACATTTTAACAGTTCTAGTATTTTTGATGTACCCAGTACTATTAACCCTTTTAGAGCCAGGCGAAATTTTGAAAATTTGCTCTAAGTTGCCAGGCCTTGACTTACTATTTTGTCCCTAAAGTGCCAGGCTGTTTTGCCATATGTTGCAGAGGTTTCGAAAATGTTTTGTAAAATCGTTATTTTAAATAATAATTTAATAATTCTTTTTTTGTTTTGTTACTAAGGAGATTCATTATTTAAAGCTGTGATTAATTTTCTTAATATTTTTATGTATAATATTTTTAATATATATATATATATATATATATATATATATATATATATATATATATTAAAATCTTTTTTAAATTAAAACATTTTTCTGTTTGAAATGCATTAAAGTATAGAAAATTATTAATAAATGGACTATCCTTCATTTTATCATGTTCTCCACTTATTTATGTAAATGTAAACCAAATTTAAAGTTGATAGCTAAAAAAATGTGGATATGACATAAAAAATAGAAAAAATGTGTACTTACTCGCAAAAAGCACTACTCCAGCAAATATGCAATCTTCAAGTAATCATAGTAAAAATCTTTGCCACATAAGTCAAATTCACAAGATCAACAGAACAATACACATTAAACCTTAAAAGAGTCTTAAATTTAATATTTACACATATGTACATTTTGTATGTAATTTAGCACTTAGCAGGTATGTAAAACATAGCACTTAGTGTGGACCCCTCTTACATTTTGTACACATGTCAGAAGATTTCTTCCTTTTCCCTCCTGCTTTAGTGCTAGCAGCACTACATACACAGCATTACATACACAGCACTACATACACAGCACTATATACACAGCACTACATACACAGCACTACATACACAGCAGTTTTTTTTTCTTTCTTGTCGCCAATTTTTATAAAAAACCTGTTCGCATTTGTTTTGCCACCACCGTCATTACTTGACCTGGGTCTTGGGGTATTGGGCCGTTCCTGTAACTGAAGCCACTGATCACCAAGCTGTTCAACAATTGATATTAAAAATTCTAAATGTGTCAAAGGCTATTCACTGTTTTTCTTATACAATATGTAAGCATTCAAAAGCATTCTACTTAATAAATTTAAAGACACTTTCTTCCAGAATTTCAAGGTTTTCCTATCGTCTAAGTATTGATATAGCATCTGGTCAGAACCGCCAACTCCTCCCATGTGAGCATTATAACTTCTAATCGTCTTAGGTTTACTGGATATTACAAGTAGTGAACCTTTCCTTTTGGATTTGTGCTCTGTTTCAACAATACCATTGGTAGACAGTAGCAAAACCTGCATTCTTTGGGATAGCTTTTGCCTATAGCCAAGCATAAGCAAATAAGACTTCCTGCGGTATTTTGTCTCACCAACTGCAAATTTTGGTATCATATCAGCAGGTATACCCTTACGGTTAAGCCTTATAGTTCATGTGAGAAAGGTTTCATTAGAGTACAGATATTTTGCCAATTTTATTGAGGTAAAAAAATTATCGACATAGATATGATACCCCTTATTGAATAAATTTGCCATTGTCATAAGTGTATCTACAACAGTATAACCTAAGCCTTTTTTTCTTTAATATAGCCTTATCATTACCTCGAGCTCCTTTGTATACAAAAAAGGCAATACAATAATGAGAAGCAGCATCCAAAGTTTAACTCCCCAACGATGATGCTTTTTTGGCATATACTGCAAAAGCTGCGAATGTGACTTTGTGGCAATCATGCTTTCACCGATTGATAAATTTTTATCTGGTGTAAAATACAACTTAGAGGTTCTATTCATATGGTCCACTAACGGCTGAAATCTAGCGCAAGGGTTATACTTAGGCTGGCCCGGCTTAGGAATGTTCTCTGTGTCAACCATATGGAAGAATTTCAGTATTTCCTGAAATCCGTTTCTGGTCATCATTCTTGGAAACCAAGGAATTATCTGGCTTTTTAGTGTACACCAGTAGGATGCAAAGGTGTTTTGCTTTTTTATAGCCATATTTACAAGAATTAGAAGAAAAGCTTGCATTTCATTTACAGTTACAGGCCTCCAGGACAACATCCTACTGTGTTTTTTTCATTCTGGTACTGTTGGCAGCAATAAATGTCCTGGCATACTTATTGGTATACTGCACAAATAGATCAATTAGTGGAATTGTAAAAAAAGTTTGAAATAAGCACTAGGTTGTGAGTTTGGTGGGGGACAATGCTTTACTCCTGGCTGTTCCTGAAAGTTTATGTTATTATTGGGCCTATGATTTATGTCATTGTTTTCATCTACTTCAACCCAACCAGACCCATCCTCAGATTCATCTGAAGAGCTAAAATTGCCATTATTGTGGTTAGCTGAGAGCCTAGAAGGTTTCTGAGTATTTATTTTGTTTGGCCTAACCCTCTTGTGTGATGGCACACTCTCAATAGAATCACTATCAGAATTGCTGATTCAGTATCAATGTGTAAATTTATTCTATTTAGGCCTAAAGCTCTCCTACCTGAAGATGTGGCTGGAATATCAGGGTTGAATGTTGGATCGTTATCTGAATCATCTACAATTGAGCTTGAAGAAGATTTGTTTACATTATCTTCAATGTCACTCAAGAAACTGTCACTGAGATAGTCTTCATTTTCCACAATCCTAAGAATTGTACTGTCACTAACTGGTGACAGAGATCTCTTCATATCTACTAATTATGACATATAAAAACAATTCACTAAAAATAAATTACTAAAACAACGCACACAGTAAACAAAACACACTAAACACTGACAGTAACTAAAGCGGCTTATAGACGGGGAAAGTAGAGACGGCAAGTTAGTGGCGGCAAGTACTTGCCACGTTGTCACTTGCCACCTATTTCCCTATACACAAGGAAAGTACTGGCTGTGTTATCACCGGTTGTACTGGCGGCCAGTGGACCAGTCTGTTGTGAGATCGTGAGTGAGCATCATGTCAGATTGTGATGAAGAATATTGTGAAGCTTTTAATGAAGCAATTCAAGATTGTGTTGTGCTTTTGAGCGAAGAGTTGCAATCAGTTTTGAATAAGAAAAGAGTATGGGTGAAGAAGTGGGTCGACAGGAGAGATGAACTTGGTGCATCTGCAACTCTTTTTCATGAACTTGCAATTCTTCAATTGTCATAGGTTTAACCTCTGGAACCTCTGTCATTTACTACGGAACCTCTGGATTTTAAAAGACATTTACGAATGAGTGTTGAAAAGTTTGAGGAGCTGCTACATACGGTAGAGCCCATAATTCGTAAACAAAGTACTCCAATGCGTAAAGCGTTGACTCCCAGACAAAAGCTTGAAACGACTCTGCGTTTTCTGGCTACAGGGGACAGTTTGCAGTCGTTATCTTTGCTGTTTCGCATACCAGCACCTACAATTTCAATTTTTTTACCTGATGTTATGATAGCCATTGTGACCAGCTTCAAGAGCTTTATGGAGGTTAGTAGATCCAAAGCATCCTTTAAATTTCTTAGTGTTTAGTAAAAACATAAAATGCTCAATTTAAAATACAGACACTTGACGAAACTTAGCCCTACGTATACTTCCAAACTTTAAGGTTTATTAGAAGTTGTATAAGCTTACTTTGTAATGTACATTTTTCTTAGTGTTATTTAAAAAAATTATCATGCACTCGTTGTAAGGTGAACTTTAAAGAAAGGATATATGTTAAATGGACATTTCAATATTATTTATTCAAAGTTGAGTAGTAACGTACAAAAACTGTGAATAGAGTGAAATAAAAAATTGCAATGAATGATTACAAATTTTTAATAACGGTTTTAGTTTAAGCATTGGTTTAAGTCTGTATAAAATTTGCCACCATCTTGAAAAATACTTCGGGAGTACGGTTGGAGTTCGTTGTCATCATTGTCATCGTAGCTGCTGCCTGTCGACATGATTGGAGATGGCGGTGGATTCACGGTCTTGAGCCTTTGTTTAGTTATAAGGCTTTGGATCTCTTGTTGCAGAATAATGAAACGTCTGACCGGGAGGGTCCTTAACTGGGTAGCCATGTGTTGAGCAAATGTCTCATATCCGTCTAGTTGTTTACTTGAAGAAGCTGTACTGGTAGGTCGGATTTCGTCTCTACTTTCCCTGTCTATAAGCCGCTTAAGCAACACAACTGGCGCCATCTGACTACTGATCAGTCAGGTGTGCCAACTTCGAAATCGAACTACGATGACGTCATATTACCTAGACAAAATATAATGTGATCATCGTAAAGATTGTTTTATCTTGATTAAAAAACAGTAAACATATGTTAATTTCTGATAATTTCTGTATTATTTAGGTTTTTTTTTTTTACAAAACGTCCGAAAAATCGGACGCTGGCAATTTAGCGCTAAAACGCCAACGTCCGATTTTTCGGACGCTGGCAATTTAGTTATGGTTATTCTACGTCCGAAAAATCGGACGTTAGCACTGAAAGGGTTCAAATTTAAGTAAACAGGTTATTTTTAATGAACACATTTATCTCATGCTACGTGTTTAACCATAAACTTCTAAACGGTACTTACCCAACTATTTCTTTTCCGAAGCAGATTTGTCTTCAAATCCAGGAAATAGCACCTGACAGATATCTCTCCAAGCTTCCCTGTTCTTGTTTCTATCTTTATACTCCTCTAGCGACTTGTCCCACAGCAATGGTCGTTCTTCCACCAACATGATTAATTGTTCCATGTCAATATCATCATCAGTCTCAACTACCTCTACCTTTTGTGTTTCACTCATTTTACTCACACACTTCAACAACAAAACACAACACTTAAACAAAAACAATACTGTAGTACAAGTACGTCTTCACTCTCCAGTGGCAGATCCAAGACTGAAGGTTACGCCGCGCGGCGCGCGCCGGACCGTGTGAAAACCTCAATAACGCTCCTTTCACACAGCACGGTTTCGCCCGTACGGGGAAAACCCGTACGGTTTAAAGTAGTTTTCACACAGCTCGGTCCCGCCGTATGGCGTCGGACTTCAGTTGAGCTTTCGCTGTGTCGGATATTCATGTACCTGTGTGTGCGTTGTGCTTAATTGAAATGGATCGAGAACAAGCAATTGCCCTGTGGTACCGACGTCGGAAGAGACAAAGGAGAAGTCGTCGTATGCACTGAGTGCACCCAATTAATCAGAGAAGAGAGGAAGCTGGACTTTTTTATACTTTGTTTGATGACTTAAGAAGAGATGAAAAAAACTTTTTTAACTATTTTCGGATGTCGTGTAGCTCATTTGACGAACTTCATGACAAACTACGTGACTCTCTTCAACGCCAACACACAAACTGGAGAAACGGCATAGAACCAATTCAAATGCTGGCCATCACATTAAGGTAAGCAATGTTGCATTTTTAATACAGATGGTGCATGAATGCAGGTAGGTTAATCTTTCAACAATTTAAAAGTAATACGCTATCTTTACTAAATTTCATTTACTTTTCCCTCATTTAGTCTATTAATAATTGATTAATAATTAAACATCTGAATTGCCAGAGGAATTGAAATTGATAAAGGCTATAAATATTGTACTGTCTATACTGGAACAACAACGTTTTATTAAAAAATTATAAATTGAATTTTTGAATTTACAATTGACTTAGCTGGTAATCATCGCCAAAATCAAAGTTATCTGTATCTGACAAAGGAGAATTTGCAGATGGTGTAGGTGTAAGCGTGGACGGGCTATGGCTGATTTCAGTCTCTTGGGAATCCTTATTGAAGTCTTGGTAATACTGTAGAGCACTTTGAATTAATTTATTGCCCTCTTCTTTGTCGTTGTTTTTTCTCTTGTGGGCTGCTTGTGATGTCATAGGCGATTTAATCACTCTAGGAGATGAATGAGAGGGAGGTGGAGGTCGACTAGGGATTGACATTTGAGCGCTGGATGAACTTATTTGTACAGAGTATTGTTCGTTAGGATATGAATTGTGCTGAATAGGATGCGGTGCCACTTGTGTTGAAGTTCCTGGCTGATTGAAGTTAGGAAAATATAATGAGGGAAATTGCTGTTGGGGAGGCTGAGGAGCCGGGTGATTGACAACTGTTGGATTTTGAATCGGCATAAACAAACCCTGTTTTTGCATGTTCAGCTGTTCTACCACCTTCAATACTCCCATTTGAAATTGCAGAAACTCATTTTCGTTGTATTTCTCTAAATGAGGCATGAGACTTTGCAAAAAAGACATTTTCGAACAGACCGCCTTAGGTTCCATAATCTTCAGTAATTTCAATTAAAATTCGTCTTCTTTCTTGTGTTTCCTTTTGGTTGCTGGAGTTCTAACCGTTGGGATGGGATGAGTAGCTGGACCACCATCTTCAGCAGTCGATTCTGGATCATCGATATTTTCTTCCATTAGAACGTCTGAATTATCTCCAGGATTTTCTTCTAAACTGTTAGTAGTATCTCGGACTTGATAAAGTTTGTTCAAGAACTGCATCTGGTCAGTTAAATACATACTTTTTTACCTTTTTAGCAGCAGATCCGCTCTTCTTGTCGTCTTTGGTAGCTTTCTTTGACTTTGTATAACTGTCTCTGAGGTTAGTCCACCTTTTAATTACTTCTTTTCCTGAAAAAAAAAAAAAAAAAAAAAACACACATAAAGACTACAATTTATTTGTAAATTTATCGTAGGTTTGTGATACAAAAACCGGTGAATGGTTTTTTATGATTGAAGCATGGCATGGGTATCTAAGTATAGCCTGTTATCTAATGTGTGCGTAGTAGACAGATACGAGCCAGCGTAATAAACGTAAAACCCCGAAAGTTTTAAATCTGAGCGGTGTTGGTATAACGAAATTTTACTTTATTAACCTTAGAATGTTATTTATAAGTTTGAAAGCTGACTCCCCTGACCCTACGATACCGTAGCCCCTGCGTCTACATGTGCAAGGGTATTAATTTAGTAAAAACAATTATTTTTTTCAGGTACCTGGCAAGCGGTTGTACGTTTACAGACTTGCACTACAACTACCGGATTGGAATTTCTACTGCTGCAAAAATTGTGGAAGATGTTTGCACAGCAATCTGGTCAATCATGAGAGGAGAGTGCATTCCAACACCCACAGTTGAGACTTGGGAATCAATTGCTTCTGATTTTGAAAGAGTTGCCAATTTCCCTCATTGTTTAGGCGCTGTCGACGGGAAACATGTCCGTCTAACTTGCCCATTCAACAGTGGATCTATGTACTTCAATTACAAAGATTATTTCTCCATTGTACTTATGGCCGTAGCAGACTCTAATTACCGATATGTCTACGTTGATGTAGGAAGCTTCGGTAAAGAATGTGACCCAACAATATTTTAGAGATCAAGTTTGTGGAAGTCTATTGAAGATGGAACTCAAATAATTCCTGAGGAGAGGCCTCTTCCAGGAACTGAAAGCCCAAAAATCCCTTTCTTTTTCCTTGGAGATGCAGCATTCGGCCTACACAAAAATTTATTAAGACCTTATGCGGGGACACACCTCACGGTTCCCAAGAAAGTATTCAATTACCGACTAAGCAGGGCTCGAAGATATGTTGAATGTGCCTTTGAAATTCTTTCAAATAAATGGCATATCTTTCATCGTCCTATTAACGTACAGCCTGATTTTGCTGTTCTAATTGTAAATGCTTGTATAGTATTACACAACTTTGTGCGCGATCGAGATGGTTACATACCTGAAGACATGAATATTATTACAGGTTTAGAGGACTTGGAACCACAGAACAATGTAAGAGGAGGTTTGGCTGCAAACAATGTTAGGAATATTCTATGTGAATACTTTGTAACAAGTGTTGGAAGTGTTCCATGGCAAATGTCGAAAATCTAGTTTTGATGTAGTGCCTCTGTTTAGGAGCATATATTTTTACAAAGCAATGTTTTTTATAAATCCAGTACGGTACTTTAAAACTTTTACAATATAAAGAATATTTGTGTAATCAAACTAAGCTATATTCTACCAACTGTTAGCAAATGCATTTTTTTTTTCAAAAATGTCTTGTGTACTTGTTGTTCCATTTTTATTCTGTAAGTGAATTAATAAAAACTCAAAATTGAAAAAACAAAACAAAAACCTAGAGCGTTTTTCTATTCGTGTACATTTTTTTTTTTTTTTTTTTTTTTTTTTTTTTTTACAAAACGTAATTGAGATTAATAATGCGATTGTTAAAATACATTTTTATTCTTTAAGTGAAAATCTATTAGTCTGATATTATTAGTAAATAAAATGACCTAATATATTATAGGCCTACGGTAAATATAATAAGTATAAGTGCTGATAAGTGACCTAATATAATAATTATAATTTGATAATAAAATTAGTCTAATATATTAGGTATTATTGTTGCTACACTATTATTGTTAGTAAACCAAGTGTTAAGTTTAATTGCTAACAGCTGCACTAACAGAATTAACTTAATTATTACCTAATAATATTAGCCCAAACAAAACAAAACCTATGTTTTACTTATAATATTACCTAATATTATTAGACTAATAGTTTTATGAAACAAGCTCCTGTAGTCGTAAATAGTAGGCGAAGCAGCAGCGAGTTAAGGAGGTTTTTGGTTCAGAACAAAAACTATGATTTTACTTACCAAAGAGGTTTTTTTTCCTTATTATCGCTGACATCGAAATTTGGTTTCAGCGCCAAACAAACTTCACTCCAAGCATTTCTCTTCGCATTCCGATCTTTATATACCTCAAGAGTCTTGTCCCACAACACAGGCTTTGATTCTACCAAAGATATAAGCACCTCTGCATCAATTTCATACATTTTTTCACTGAAAACTGAGCAGCATGCACTCGCCTGTAAACTCACCGTACGAATGTCTGTCTGAAAGGGGCTGTTTATTCCAATGCGCTACTACGCAGTTCGACGGGGACGGCGCCCGTTCGGTTCTAGTGGCAGACGGTACCTGCTTCACGGCGAGGAACCGTCGCCGTTTCTATATGAAAGTTCTGATGCGCTTCTTCGCGTCACTATTGGAATGTCCCCCGTACGGGCGAAACCGTGCTGTGTGAAAGGAGCTTTAGAAACAATAGCCCTTCGCAGAGTGGTCCGGCGTGGACGCCGCATGTCCGGCGTAGGGCAGTCCGGCGGGAATATGCGCCCGCGCGGTGTCTCCGCCGTGCGGCGCCCGCCGGATCTCGTGTGGAGAGACTTAAGGTAGGCGCACACAGATCGTCATCGGACGGACGGCACGCATCGGACGGATCGTACTTTTTTTAGGTGCTGCGCACACTAGTCGTCATCGGAGCATCGGTATTTTCAGTTCATTGCGACGTATGTCGAGTCGTGTGTGAATGGTGTTATATGTAGGAATTTAATAAACAAATATTACAGTATATAAGTTATGGATAGCAGTAGCGAAGAAGAAGTTATAATTGTTACTTGTTTGTTAGCCGAAGATGAAGAAGAGGAACAGCGACGTAGGAAGAGAAAACGAAAAATGTGGATCCATAGAATTAATCAGAAAAGGATAGAATACGGAGAATTTAATCATCTGTTTCCTGATTTAATTGAAGACGAAGTTAAATTTTTTAGCTACTTCCGCATGTCGCAAGTAATGTTTTTTGAGCTTTTGAATGTCCTCAGACAACATATAGTTAAACTGAACACCACTTATCGCCGTGCGATTGAGCCTGAACAGAGATTAGCAATCTGCTTAAGGTACGTATTTTAAAATTTTTTCAGTTAACCATTTCATGCCTGATTTTCTATATTTCGATTAAAAACTTCTGAAGACGTATAAACTTGCATTGAAATAAGGCAAAATTTCTAACTAGTCCCTTTTTTAAGTGACATAATGCATAATATCGTATGTTCTTTTTTGATGAGATTATAAAATTCTATTTATTCTAACTATAATATACTAAATATATATTACCAACCAACCATAGTACATTCATGTAATACAGTATGTTAATAGCTGATATTTTACTCTACTGTATTTTGATACATTATTATGTTAAGGACATAATTAGTTTTGATACTGATTTAGGACATGTTTAATAACAATTAATAATTTATAATTTATTTAAAAAAAAGTAAAAACCCCATCAAATATTTTTTTCTACACTCTAACAGAATATACAAGGGAATAAATAATAAGAGTCTAAATATATTTGTAAATAAGAAAACCTTTAATTTTATAAGTTATATATAAAGAACACATTTCACAGAAGATCATTAATGAAATTTCATAAAGGAATTCATGAAGGCCTCTTCATTCTCTTCGGATTCTTGTTGAGGTAAGTTTGACACTTGTTGGTGATAGTTAGGATTAGGACTGGGGGATGCAGAGTAAAGTGAGCTTGACGATCGTGATCCATGTGCCTCATAGTTGATCATTGAGGAAGATGGATTAGTAGAGCATGATCTTGGAGTTTGTATTTCTTGTGCCAGGCGCGCTTCAACTGAATGGACTAATTGGAATAACTCTCCTTTTATTTTAATTTGGTCAAGAATCGGAAAAGATTTAACAGTGTCAGCCATATTCATGAAAAATGCCGTTAACGGATCTTGAGATGGGGTTTCCTTTCTGATTTCCTTATTTTTAAGGTATTTGTCCAGAACTGATGCAGAGGTCACTTGTGGCGTAGAAGAGCTTTTCTTTGGTTTGTTACGAGGATGACGTGAAAACAAACTGAGTAATGGTGGATGCAGCGAGGCAGTGGTTGGTGAAACGGAAGAATTGATTTCAGTATTTTCTGGTTCTTCAATATCATTGACATTCTCATTTTCAGAATCGTCTTCTGCTATCTGATCCGAAGGTGGAAGCGAGACGTTGCTCATTCGTTTTTCTTCCTCGTTGAAAGTTGGAAGAAGAAACTGAAGTTCTTGATAGAATTTCGGGGGCTTAATTTTTGATGCTGACTGTCCACTTTTAGTTTTTCGGAGATTCATTGCTTTCCGATGGTTGTCTCTAATCCTTGTCCATTGGAGCCTACAGGCTTTACCTAAAAAAAAAAAAATTAAAACGATTACTATTTTTCCATTTCTTTTTTTCAGATTTCTGGCTACTGGGAATTCTTTTCGATCACTGGCTTTTTCTTATCGAATGGGTGAAAGTACAGTCCGCAGTATTGTGTACTCAACGTGTCAAGCTATATGGACCGCTCTTAAGCCTATTGTGATGCCAACGCCGGACGAGCATATGTGGATGTCGTCAGAAAAGGACTTTAGTGAAAAATGGAATTTCCCTAATGCTGTTGCTGCTATTGATGGCAAACATGTGATCATTCAAGCTCCCCCACACAGCGGATCTCTATAATTTTGCTACAAAAAACAGTTCAGCACTGTTCTTCTAGCACTAGTCGATGCGAATTATAAGTTTTTGGTTATTGACGTGGGTGCATTCGGTAAAAATTCAGACGCCAGATTTTCCGTAGCTCTTTTGTGGGAACAGGTTTAGCACAAGGAAGTTTACATTTTCCTCCGCCAAAGGTACCGCCTGGGGGAAACACAAGCTTGCCACATGTAATAATAGGAGATGAAGCTTTCCCTCTATGCACTTACTTAATGAGACCGTACTCACGGGATGACTTGCGCCAAAATGAAGAAAAACGAATCTTCAATTATCGATTGAGCCGAGCCAGAAACACTGTTGAAAATGCGTTTGGATTATTAGTTAGAAAATTTAGAATATTTGAACGCAAATTGGATATTAGCCATGAGCACTGCATTGCTGTTGTATCGGCTACATGTTGCCTACATAACTTTTTAAGAAACGATGTACAACATTGGACTGACGAGGATATACAAGTTTCTCTTGCAAATGTACAAGGTTTAAGGAATATGGCAAGAATTGGCGGACAGTCGAGAGGAGATGCTTTGGAAGTAAGGGATGGTTTTTAAACATTACTTCAACTCAGCTGAAGGCAAAGTTGAATGGCAAGAAAGAAGAGTTCGGAGTGGTAGACACCTACTTCATTGAAGCAGTTACCAAATGAACCACCTAATGAAGCATTTACTATTGATTACATACATATATGTCATTGTAATTTACATATTATGTAATTTATAGTGTTTTCTTAAATGCTTATTACAAACTTAATGAACGTTATTTTATTATGGTGCAGGTAACAATTAATTATTCTTTCCATTACAACTACCAATTAAAGATGAATTTTGTGTACTAAATACTAGTTTTTATTGTACTTACTTGGTTGATTCATTCTTGTGCCTATTTCCTCACAAATGGTGTCCCTTCGTTGCTGGTTCGAATAATCGGGATGCTTTAAGTTGTACAATTCTTCATATTCTTGAACAATAATAATCAATTTCGCAGAATCCATAATTGTGTGTAGAAAATAAGAATACCACGTGTTCAGTCGCTACTGTACTAGTCAATCGTCTGTAGAAATGGATAATGCGTGACGGTCCTACTGCGCACACCAGAACGGAAATGCCGGTGAGTCATTCAATCCGAACGGAGCCGTCGGCTTCAATGCCCCTCTCGGGATTCCTGACGACATTTCCGATCTACGATGCGGATAGGTATGCGCACTCCAATTGAAAACAATGCATCAAATCTAATCGTCCGATCCGTCCGATGCGTGCCGTCCGTCCGATGACGATCTGTGTGCGCCTACCTTTAGGTGGCGTCCTAGCTGAACGGCGAAATTCGTCCGGCCGGTCCGGCCGATGCGGTCTTGCCGGCCGATCAAAAGAGTGTCCACAGTGGAGCCAGCGGCAGGTGTTGCGGTGCGGCCGGTGGCTCTGTAGCGCGCGACCTGTTGGTGGGAATCCCGACTCCGTCATTCTCTCTTGAACAGAGGAACAGTGCAGTGGGCTAAAGATGGTATCGATAGCTAAAAAGCGTAAGCTTCTTTTGCTGGACAGTTCAACACTGACGTATACATACCTTAAGAGAAAAGCTGAGATATTAGACAAGAGATCACCAACGAATGTGATTTTCAAGGAGCGATATCAGTTTGGTGAGTTTCACCATCTTTACAACAAATTAAGAGGTTACCCTGAATTATTCAAAAATTACACAAGGATGTCTGTGGAAACATTTGATCATGTTGTTACGGAATTGAAAAGAGAGTTCTCTTTGAAGAGTACTAATTTCATGCGCCCCATTTCTGTTGAAGAGCGACTCATACTCACGTTGAGGTAAGTAGAACAAATCTGGAATATATTTATTGTAACACTATTTATATATTATGGTCATACTATTTTTAGTTTCCGAAAATGTATTATATTAATAGTACACAGTTGTTTATAAACAAGATTTAATTCAGAAAATTGTAGATAATGAGATGAAATACACAAGTTTTAGAGGACACAATCTGTTTTTAAATTCACTGTTATTGTTCAATTGTAATATCTTCCTGATAAATTTTCAATTAGTGGAGTCCTCGAAGTGTAGTGTAGTAGAATTTAGTAGTCAGTGAAATTAACGTAATGAGAATTCATGGTTGCTGGAGAAGGAGTGTGAGTGGAGGACGGTGTTACCGAGCCAGACCAGTAGTTATTGGAAGTGGTTGTCTGTAATGTGCTTAATTCATTAATAACCAGATCTTGGATCTTTGAGCGAACTCTTAACTTCTGTATTGGTCCCATTTGTTTGAAGTATGGTAACATTGATTTAAAGAAAAACATGTCGTCATCATCTTCGGGTTCTTTTAACAAAGCCAGTTTTTCTTTTTCAGTTTGCAGGACTGCTTTTTCAAACTCTGACATGGGCTTTGGTGGTTCCTTAGATTTAAGTTTTTTGGCTGGCCTCACCGAGCTTGGTGTCACGCACACTGGATCCCTAGGTTTTATTTTCTTTGCTTGTTGGGCATTTGGGGTAACAAGTATGTTTCCAGGTATCTCTGTATCAGCAGCCGTGTGGGGGTCATCAGTTTGGAGGTCATCAGTTTGGGTGTCATCAGTTAGGGTATCTGCAGTTGGGGTCTCAGTAGGCAGACCACCTACGTTTTCCTCATCAGCGTCGTGAATGTTTGATTCGGTTTCCCGAGGTATTACCACATCTTTTACAAACAGCATAGCGTTAAAGTATGACCATTTACCACGATACACCGGAGTGTCTTCTGCAGAGGAGCCTGAGCGGGGCTGAGGTATCTTCTTACATTCTTTAGTAAATGTGTCCCGTAGGTTTCTCCACTTGGTCTTAGCAGTGTCCTCTGAAAAAAACAACAAAAAACTATGTAGGCCTACATGTACTTAAAAAAGTAATTTTTTTCAGATACTTGGTGACGGGGACGCAATTTAGGCAGCTAGCTTACTCATTTCGAATATCAAAGTCTGCAGTGGCCAGTGTTGTAACTGAAACTTGTAAATCTTTGTGGAAATGCCTTCAGAGACAATATATGCCTATACCTAAAGTAGAAGATTATGTCAAGATGGGTGAAGATTTATATTCAAAATGGAATTTTCCTAACTGTGTTGGTGCACTAGATGGAAAACACTTCCAAATCAAGAGACCGTCTAAAACAGGTATTATGTACCGGAACTACAAAGGAGTATACTCTATCAATGTGCTGACGGTGACTGATTCTAATTATAAGTTTGTGTTTGTTGACGTTGGAGGTTATGGCAAAGACAGTGACGGTGGTATGTTCGGGACATTTTACCTTTTTTCTTCTCTGTTGTGATGGGCCTAATAATGTTGAAATCTTTGGAAGAACTCACATCCTCTTCACTTTCATCATCAGGTCTGGGGCAGTTGTCATCACTTGATTCTGTTAATTTTGCTAGTTTTTTTGCAGTTTCTCCCGATGGTCCAGGGTTTGAAAGATCTTCCTGTAAAAAATACATGTAGAACTATAACTTATTATAAGCAAATCATACGTAAAATCACAGTTGATATATAAGTAGTTTAATTATATTTAAATCATTAATAAAATTGTAATATAATTAATAATAGGCGTAATAATAATTTTATTAATGATACAAATTTTAATAATCATTATAAAATTTTAAAAATATTTAAAATCACAGTTCACTATTTAACTCTTATAATTGCTAATTTTTATTACAATCTTTTAGATATCTTTAAAGTAACTTAATATTTTATTTTCTGTTGACTGAAAGTCTACCTGTACCTTTGTGGTTGGCTAACCCAGAAAATCATTATGACAAGCAGGCATATTCATTATAAATGAGTTTAGATGTAAATAACCATAATAATTATTTTATTGATTTAACAACTAAAACATTTTATCAAGTGTATTTTGGGCTTAGCTACAGATTTATCATATGAAATAAGCACTAAACAATGTAACAATCTAATGTAATCAAATTAAAAAACAATACAGAACAAAATCTAGTTAAATAATTTTACTAGAAATAGGCTTACAATTTATTTAAATTAATTAAATTAAAGGAGTGCAAGTTATCTTAATTATTTATATTTCACATTCTTATCTCATAAACCTAAACATACATAGGCTCAAACCTCTTAAAATACATATGTATATGCTTCTATATAAATTTTATTAGCATTAATAATTTAGTTATGTGTCATTATTAGAACTAGCGTTAATGGAACTAGCATAAAATGGTAAAATGGCAAGTTTGCTCTTCAAAGCGAACATTTTAAGTATATGATTGTTGGGGGGTGTGACTTGTAGTTTGTTGAAAAGTTAATGACCAATTTTGAATTATATTTACAGTAGATATTAATACTTATTATTCAATGAATAGTAATAATGTTATTTTTAGTAGGCCTAATTAACACACCTAACATAATTGATATTTTATGGCCTACTGGCAATAACATTTAGTATGTACTTACCTCAGGTTTAGTTTTCCTTGTTATAAAGCGATCCATTAGTACAATATAATAAATCCGATTTGGAAACTATAACATACGTGGTCGTAGTATTAATACTATAATTGACTACAGGTCTAACTTTAAAACTTATTGTGGTATCAACACATCGACAACAAAAACAACAAGACACTAGCATTAGATGAAGTAGGTAAGGGTAAGCACAATAACTTAATTTTCTTCTAATTACAGTGGGGTAAGGTTAGGTATTTGTTATGTATACCGTACTGAAATACCCGCCAAAACCGGCAGCGTTGCGATTGAACTTAACCAAGCGGACAGTTAGAGTACTACTTTATCCTATTGCGCATGCGTGAAAGGAAGAGCAAGCTGTCACGTCAATTTCCACAACATACGATAGCGATACGTACGTAGTCGTAGGACAGCCCCAGTGTAGCCAACTCTACAAACATTGAAAATGGATATCATAACTTTGGTGAATAGTTCCTGATTTCCCGAAAATTTTTAAAGAATATTGGTTAACAATCTGAAAGTGAATAAAGTTCTGAAACCCCGAAATTTAACATATAAATACATTATTTCGGAATCCCCAGAAAATCCCCGGAATTTAAAAAAAACCGGAAAAATAACGAAATGAACCCTAAAAATAACGGAATCCGGGGAATGAACCCTAATTCCCCGGATTCCGGGGAATTCCCCGGAAATTGGCAACGCTGGTGAACACAGCCCGCCCATTCAGTACCGGCCCGGCGGGTTAGATGCCTTGTCTTTCAACAGATAAACTCACAAAATCCCAACCTGTTTCTTACACATTACCAAAACCATCCGCTATAAACATTACAGTACGTTTTCACAACGGACTATCAAGACGCAGTTATAAACAACAATACTCAAGCCACAATTAAGTTATACTACTAAATCTAATATCAACACTGCCAAGAAAACGATTACCAGCAAGAGAGCATACTTTCTCTTGCTAATTTAAGCTGCTTCTAAACTTCAAGCATAGAATATATCAAGAAAGTTAAGCTCTTATTCTAAATAGCATACCAATACTTAAGCTACAATCCTACTACATTTATTCTAACATACTAAGACGATATGGAGATTCGGTGTTTCAGCAGTAAAACAATTTAAAGTTTGAAATTGTACAACAAATAAAAAGGTAGTGCATAAATAATACAGGTAAGCTACATTTTGCCAGCATTATTCCCTTGTAAAAAAAAAAACAAAAAAACAAACGTGAACAATGTCTATTCACATTAGCTGGTCGCCACAAGCAACAAATTAGGCATCACAGATCCTTCCTGCTGCCGACATGAAGAAAACCGATCAAGCAACAGCATATATAGGCTGTATCCTACTACATTTGCCAAACTAACAAATCTATTTTAAATAATGCACACTATTTCTCCACAGATCCCTGTTAATTTAAGCTACCACAAGACCATAAAAACAAGCAATAAAGCACAAGCTACCAAACTGTGGCTAGTAAACAAACCACTCAATATATTTTAAGCTAGTTATAAGAATAAAAATAGCAAACATAGCAGTTAGTACA
This sequence comes from Stictocephala bisonia, assembly GCA_035578905.1. Taxonomy (NCBI): domain Eukaryota; kingdom Metazoa; phylum Arthropoda; class Insecta; order Hemiptera; family Membracidae; genus Stictocephala; species Stictocephala bisonia. The sequence goes on along the minus strand of JAQJVL010001614.1, from coordinate 106,681 downwards.
GCAACATTGCAAAACTAACAAGACTATTTTAAACAACAAACACTCTTCTCACTACAGATCTACGTTAATTTAAGCTATTTATAATTAAAGCATAGAAACCAGCAAACATACTGCTTAATATAAACAAGCCTATTTTAAGCAACACACACTCTTCCCACTACAGATCTACGTTAATTCAAGCTATTACTAATTAAAGCATAGAAACCAGCAAACATACTGCTTAATATAAACAAGCCTATTTTAAGCAACACACTCTTCTCACTACAGATCTACGTTAATTTAAGCTATTAAAGCATAGAAACCAGTAAACATACTGCTTAATATAAACAAGCCTATTTTAAGCAACACACACTCTTCTCACTACAGATCTATGTTAATTTAAGCTAATACTAAACAAAACTTAAAACATAGAGACCAGCAAACATACTGCTTAATATAAGCTAGTTATAATTTATAAAAATAGCTCAAACATAGATAGTAAAGCTTTACAAAGTCGAGTGCCTGCCTAGGTACCATATGGCAGACGATAGTCACTGAAAACAACAATATTCCCTAAAGCAAATGCCGAAAGGGACCATTGCAGCAACGGGGGAAAAAAACTGCATAAGGATCTAAAACAACAGTCGGCTACCTAACAATGGCCACAGCAGGACATCACGACAACAATAGTTCTAAATCACAGCCTCCGGCTGAGTCTGGACCCTCACAACCTGCACAGAAAAATAGCATCAACACCTAAAGCTAACACTTACTTTCTGGCGAGAGTAGGTGAGAGACTTCCAGTGAGTAGGAGGAGACTGTGCTAACCACATGGGCTACTCCCGGTATATATATGATTCGCCAAGGATGTTCCGGGAAAGTACGCACTCTACAGAGTGAACGACAATTTTACAAGTCCCAAGCTGGCCGACGCCCCTTCCAAATCATATAAAAGCGGGCCCAGGCAGCCGTCAGAATCACAGTCTCCCAGCAACATGGCTCCTCCTCAGTACTTGCTATGTTCCACCTGCTAGGAAGCTTTTTTCCTGACGGAAGAGGCCTGGGCTAGACACGGGCTATTGTGCGCTGCCATCCAGATGTTGTCCTCAGCTGCCCAGCTTGTACGATCAGCTCTCTATCATCCTCAGCCGGTGGAAGCACCACCTCATCACTCAGCTGTCTATCGTCCTGCATCCCAGCTGGCTCATCACTCATCTGCTGTCCATCATCCTCAGCTGGCTCATTACTCATCTGCTGTCCATCAACCTGCATCCCAGCCAGTTCATCACTCTGTCACTTCTGCTGCTGCTGAAAAGCCGCCAGCCCGTAAAAGAACTTGAAATAAAGACCGCATAACCAAAAAGCAGAAGGTGACTGCTTCTTCAAAGGCCACTCCCTCTGCCATTTCTGAAGCGGTTGCATCAACCAGTCAACCTCCAATCACCTGGAAGGTGAAAAAAGATCTGTCTAGTGCCAGGGATTACGTTCTTAGCAATCCCAACGGCTACTACAGGGCCCTAACAACCTTCTTGCACGCCACCACCCTACTACTACAGCAATTTCTGCAGGAAGAAACACCGGCTAGAGGTTCATCACTCAAGTACAATCTTGTACTTGAGGCACTATACGACCACCCTGAAGGACTGCAAGACCTCTTCAACTTTAAGACCACCAACAAGACAATTCACTCGACGGACGGACTTCATGACATGCTAGAAGGAGACTACGAGAAACTGCTACAGGAATCCAACGAGGCAGAACTCAAAGGAAGCGGATGGTCTCTTGTGGCTCCTACAACACTTACCTTGCATGTAAGTTTATTTACTCATGTAAAACCTCCTGGGCACTATACAGACTTACCAAAAAAGATTAAGAGAAGGAAAGCCACTATTAATGTACACAATACAGACAATAAGTGTTTTCTCTACTGTTTGCTTGCCAAAAAACTCCCCCAGAACTTAGATTACGATAGAGTTAAATTAGACGAAAACTCGTTTGCCGACATACAAAACCACTATAACCTCTACGAAATACACTTTCCTTTGCCACCTTCAAAACTGAAAGTGTTCGAAAGCCGCAATCCAGGATGTTCTGTGAATGTCTTTGAGATAGTGTCAGATTCCCTGATAGCTCCCTACAGAATCGCTGAACAGGAACTGGACGATCACACTGATCTCCTGTGGATCAAAGACGATCACAATTCCCACTACGTGCTTATCACGGATTTCCCCAAACTAGTCAGACCACAAATTGCAAAGGGGCCCAACAAGATCGAAATTTGCAAGCGCTGTTTTACAATCAAAGAGACGCGTAGGTGTCGACCTGACAGCAAAACCTGGTTGGCAGAGCACACGATGTTTTGCGGCAAACATCATCCCTGCAATGTGATTTTGCCTAAAGAAGATGACAACCTGTTAGCTTTTGTAAATTACGAAACACAGGTCCCTGTTCCAATTATCGTGACAGCCGATTTTGAGGCCACCCTGCGTCCAACTGTCAGCACCGACCGCTCCTACCAAACACACGAGCCCAACAGTTTTTGCTCGCTTGTCAAGTCCACCTTGCATGCCGCATTGTTGCAAGAGGCTGGCATATCCACTGTTCCACATCTACAGCGTTCGGAAAACGCTGGCCGAGACTTTCTACTACACATGAGAGACTTGGCTCAGCGTGTGGAAACACTGTACACCCGCAATGTACCAGTAGGACAGCTGACAGACGAGGAAACTGAACGCCACAGGACGACCACAAACTGTGACCTTTGTGAACGTTTTTTTAATGGAACCACCGAAGAGTACGGGGACAAAACAATTGACCACTGTCACATCACGGGCGCCTACAGACACACACTATGCAACCGATGTAACCTGCGATGTCAGTTACCAAACTTTATACCAGTTTATTTTCACAACTTCAGTTCATACGACCAAGCGTTTGTCATTAAAAACTTAAGCTGCCTAAAAGGCTGTGAAATAAAGGTTCTACCCTCGAACAGTGAAAAATATATTTCAGTGTCTGTCCGTGTCGGCAGAATTTGGTTAAGATTTCTGGACTCGTACCGGTTAATGGCTGAAAGGCTAGCCAACCTGGCATCTGTCTGACAGAGGTGGAGCTGGTGGAAAGCGCTAAACTGGTGCCGACCGACCTCACCTACCTTATCAAACACAAAGGCGTGTATCCTTATGACTACGTCACATCGCCGGCAGTGTTTGATGAACCTCAGCTTCCCGCCCGTGAGAATTTTTACAACAGACTCAACGATGAACACATAAGTGAATCGGATTATGAAAAGGCGTTAGAAGTGTGGAATAGCCTACAGATGACAAACTTTGGTGACTATCACGACTTTTATCTTAGACTCGACGTATGTCTACTGATGGACGCTCTGTTATCCTTCCGTCACACATGTCTGAACGCCTACAAAATCGACTGTTGTCACCATTACACAGCTCCAGGACTGGCGTTCAGCGCCATGCTCCGCATGACAAAAATTTCACTGGAGCTGATAACAGACTCTGACCAGATGCTGATGATCGAGTCTGCCATTCACCGCCTCATGACATCTTACAATAATTTTATCCTTTCCGATAATAGTAATGTAGATCTATTTTTTGACTCTTTTAAAATATTTAAAGCTAATTGCCTGTCTTGTTTAAGTCAACGCTCTACATAATTTTGTTTTGTTTATTACTCTTTTACGAATTCTATATTGTTAACTGTTTAAAATATATTTATTACTGTTATTATTTACTGTCGGTATGGTTGTCAATTGTTTAAAATATTTATTACTGTTATTATTTATTTTCGTTATGGTTGTCAATTATTTAAAATATTTATTACTGTTATTATTTACTGTCGTTATGGTTGTCAATTGTTTAAAATATTTATTACTGTTGTTATTTATTGTTGTTATTGTTCTTAATTGTTTAAAATATTCATTACTGCTATTGTTGCTGAATGCTAATCTATACTAATATTAGTTATTATTTTTATTTAATTGCATGTCATTATGTTTTTTGCCTCCTCATCAAGCATGTATTGTTCCGTTCCATATAAATTTCAGTTATATTTGAATCTATAGTATTTCAGTTTGGTATTCTTATTTTTTGTTATTTTTTATAATGTGAAGTGATTTAGTGAATAAGTTATAAAACCCACAAACATAAATATATGTATTATATGAACTGCTTCAGTGTAATTGGTTTTGACTGTATTGAAGCATGTAAATAAATAAATAAATTAGAGGAGGCTTGGTTCAGTGCAATCTGAGATATGCCAAAGCCAATAATCCTTTGTTGGAGCAGCAGAGTGATAACAGTCCCAATGAGCAGTCCAGCTACCTACTGTACCTTGACTGTGTGAACCTCTATGGCCATTCCCTTGGACAGTACCTACCATACGGAGACTTTAAGTGGACAGAGTCGGTTTCCGACTGGTCCTCCTTGCCTGTTGACTCACCGTATGGACTTATAATGGACTGTGACGTGGTGGTACCCGAATGTCTACATGACAAGTTAAAAGATCTGCCTTTGATGCCAGAAATGATGACTCCACAAGGTGGGAAAAGTAAAAAAGCTGTTGGCCACACTTTACGACAAAAAGCGGTATGTTGCTCACTATACAGTTTTTTAACAGGCCGTAAAGCTTGGTCTAAAAGTGACTAAAGTTCATCGTGCACTACGCTTTTCCCAATCCCCGTGGATGAAAAGATTTATTGAATTCAATGCTGTCCAAAGGGTGGCGGTGAGTAGTTCGTTCGCAAAAGTGTTCTACAAGCTGATGAACAACGCTTGCTACGGGAAGACAATGGAAAATGTCCGCAACAGAGTAGACATCCGAATTGTCACTACAGACAAGCAGTTTCAAAAGCTTGTACGCCAGACCCGCTTTGTAGAACGTAAGATAATATCTGAGTGTTGTGGCTGTAAAAATGAGGAGAACAAACGTGAAAATGAAAAAACCCATTTACGTGGGTATGACAGTTTTAGACCTATCCAAAGTGCATATGTACAACTTCCATTATTCTGTAATGCAGGAACACTTCAAAGCTCCTGACATTGAGCTAGAGTTGGCCTATATGGACACGGATGGTCTACTCTATCATTTGACCACGCCACAGGACCTGTTCCTTGTTCTAAAACAGCCGTCTTTGTCTCAACACTTGGACAGATCAGTCTACCATTACGGTCATCCTTTGAAAGACGATACGAACAAAGGAAAGGTTGGTACTTTTAAGGATGAATGTAAAGGCCGAGTAATGTTTGAATTTGTAGGGCTAAGACCTAAGATGTATGCATACCGGTTTAGCTCTACAGATAAAACTGAAAAGCTAAAGTCATCAAAGGTAACTATGTGGAGAGAAACCTTCGTTTTTGCCACTATATGAAAACACTTTTCTCAGAGGAATCTTGTGAAAAGGCTAGCTTCAATGTAATCAGAAGCAAGTCTGCACGCATAGTTTCCACAACAATGGTGAAAAAATCATTGTCAACCGAGGACGACAAACGAGTTATTTTAGATTGCGGAATATGGACCCTGCCCTACGGACATTACAAGACAGCACAGACAACACACCCCCTAACAACCATGATGAGTAGAAACCCTGAAACGTTGTACGAATTAGCCCTGAAAGGCACTTGTGATGCCTTTGACACCACTCGAGACGTACCACCAGAGTTTGACCAATTACCAATCACCATCCAACGCCACTTAAAACAACGACTTAAAAGAAAATGGATGCGGGAAACTGAACTGCCTGATGACCCGTATACTTACGAGTACCGCTACCATGAATTGACTTTACTGGACAAAGACGAGTTCATAATGATCACTAATCATCCACGTAACCTGTATCCTGCATACTGGCCAAAACTGTTGTACGATGACTACATGGCAGGTGAACGTAACAGTGCACACATTTATTTTAGCTACTATGAGTTTACAATTGGACAGAGTGAGACACCGTTATTGTTGTGTCTTTACTGCTTCTTAGCAAGCAGTTTACCCAGCAACGGACACTGGACTGACATTGACTGTCAGGCATACTGGAATGACTTGAACTGGACGTTTCGCTATGTGAACAGACACCTTGTAACAAGCAAGCCCAGGAGGTTGAACAAAACTCTACGGTCAAGCGACAGCTGGTGTGACAGATGTATCTTGACGCCACTGTTTGACATACAGGACTATGACGGTTGTAGCACTCAGACTCACATGCATGATCTTGACGATACCGACGAAGATGTTGCCTATGGCAGTGAAACTGACGAGACCGTAAGGACTCAAATATGGGACGCCTACGTACACTAACTGGTGACTCTCTACGACATTTTTTGTATCTTCCTTGTATAGCTTTAGTCAAACCATTCTTCTTTTTCATTGGCTTACTATTGCATTTATAACTGTTATATTTAGTCGTTACTGAAAACCAGCAACAATTGCACTTATAACTGTACTAAAATATTTAGTCATTACTGAAAATAAGCAATCATTGCATTCATAACTGTGTTAAAATATTTAGTCATTACTTAAAAATCATTAATTGTTAGAGTAAACCACTATCCAGCAACTGAATTTCATTTATAACTGTACTAAAAATATTTAGTCATTACTGAAAATAAGCAACCATTGCATTCATTACTGTGTTAAAATATTTAGTCATTACTTAAAAATCATTAATTGTTAGAGTAAACCCATAACTGTGTTAAAATATTCAGTCATTACTTAAAAGTCATTAATTGTTAGAGTAAACCACTATCCAAGCAACTGAATTTATCATTTCCAATCCCCCAGTTTCAAGTAGTTTTAACCCTCAGACCTCACAATGGTGAATAATACCTTTCCTCCTCACACTGGGGTCAATAAGACCCCAAAACTAAAACAAACAAAAAAAAAATATGATATTTTTACAACTAATGTTATTTTGTAGTTTTTATACATCTTAATGTACTATTAAATGGAACAAACGCTAGTTTTTAAGAATTATAATAAAAATAAATTAAAAATTTTTTTTCTTTGATACACTTTTAATTTTGTATTGAAAATTGCAAACAAACAATTTTTAGACATTATATTTAAAAGGAATTTTCTCTCAGCTTGAGTATAGCAATATATATAAAGTAAACAACATTGTCAACATAAAAAATATAATTATTGTTAACTTTAGTACATATATGTTTGTGTCCTAGCAGTTGCAACATAGGCGTCCGCGGTGCTCTTCGCAAACAGGTACATGGCACCTCTCGCAGTAGAATTTGGTTTTTTTGTCTTTTTATCTTGGGCAAATACCACATCTGACTCTTTTATTTGGGTTTGGTAGCTCAGCACGTTGTGGGATGTTGTGTGATTTTCCCAACATCTCTTCCAGGATCAGTCTAATACCTCTACGAACTTGAGGGTTTCCTACCCGTTGTTGGAGGTGAGGTTCCAGTAAACTCCAAGAGAGTTTTTGTAGGAACTTTCTTCTGGGTGTGCTAAAATTGGTATTAGCATGTTTTAAAATGATGTATGCATTGATACCAGAGCCATCTAAGACCTCAAGAAAGACCCTCATAGGCGCCTTGTTACTCGCGCTGTTGTGAATGAATGACAAAGCTGATCAAATGTGTCTGTACCTCCTTTTGTTTCATTGTAAGTTATTATAACTTCTGTTTTTTTTTGTTGTTTCGTCAATAGCCTTAGAGTAGTGATGAGTTGAAAGCATCAACACAGAATCACTGCCTCCCAGTTCATTTCCTATATCGTTTTGATGATCGGTGTAATCCCATGATTCCAATAGTGCATTCCTTATTTGGTCTTTAGTAGCAAGGTAAGACAAATCCATTTTGCTGTTTTAATAATGTACAAAATCCTTACAACCGTTAAACACCTAAATAAAGTTAATTATTACCTATATAAACATACAAAAACTATAAAACTATTAAATACTTAAGTTACAAAAAACTAACTTGAACCTCACACTGCGGTCAATTTGACCCCGAACAAACTTTACTTGATCACTACACCACTGCTTGAAGGAAACTGACTGTGACTGCACTGTTACCAGACAAACAGTAATACCAACTTAGAATACCTAATTTCCCACGTTCGTATTACTTACGTTAAAAAAGTTATATACAAAAATATTTATGTTGGGGTCTGTCTGACCCCAGTGTGAGGTCTGAGGGTTAATATAGAAAAATAAAAACTTAGCTAAATTCTGTTAAAATTGCTATTTTGGGTTGATAACCCGGACGGATGCTTGACATCCAGCACCTGAATATCACTAAACTTACTGCAACAGTGGGTGTAAATAATTTAACACAATATAGAGGAAATAAAATAACATCTTTATTGCATCATTTGGAACAATACTTTAAATTATTAAGCACAATATCAATTAAATTGGATACGCAGTAGCGCCGGATCTCGGAGTCAACCCACAGTGACATTGGAGTAGACGGTGACCAGTAGTTGTCATCGTAGTCGAATTCCTCTGTTGAAGCCACCCTCAGACGTGTCTCGTCAAGTTCGTGTAAAAATGTAGGCAGGTCGTTGGTTACTTGCTGTATTACCTCTGAACTGAGAGTACCACTACTTCTGCTATGTAGTAGTAGTGGTTTGTATCTGCGGGTGAATTAATATCCGTAGCGATGTACTAAGCGTTGAACTGTAGGCACCCACTCTGCGCACACAGTGTGGTAAGTTTCAATGCAGGGGAACAGTCGTTTGAGAGCCGACCATCCAGCGGAGGTAAACGGAATCGGTTGTGGAGTGGGTGACATCAAAGGCGTTGGAGGCTCAGTGATGGTTTGTCTAAAGTTGCGAACCACCAAACTCGTGTCCGTTGCGGCCGGCTCCAGACATATGCCGTTTAAATAGAGTGGATAAAATCGTACGCCTTCGTCAAAGAAGCGGTCCACTGCGTTTAGTACAGCACTACTGCGTAGTCCAATCAGGTCTTCAAAGGTCAGGTTGGCGTGTTGTTGTCCATTTACGAGGTAGATTGATGGATTGTAGTCTCCAGCACTCTCAAGACCGACCACTGCGAAAGATTCTGCTGCTACCTTGTAGGCTTGACGTAAAAGTAGAAGTGGTTCCCATGGTTTTAAAGAAGACTGCGGTGGCGGTGGTGGCGGGGTTTGATGCTTGTAGGTGTAGTAATTCACTTGAGGAGGCAGTGGTGGTGCAGGTTGAGCATTGTCATCTGTAAGCGTTGCTAATAACATTTCCACAATCATAACTGATGATGATGATGGTAGTTCAACTGCCTTACTTTTGCGACGTTGTTTCACTACTTTGTTCAAATCTTTGCGTGCTGCAGGCAGTGTGCGTGGTGTCGGATCCATGACTGACGCTAGACCATATCCCCATCCCCCCACCTCACGGCCAAGGTGCTCTAACCGGTTCCAGCAGGTAGACCGTCAAGGCTCGCCGACCAGACAGCCTTGAGCTGCTGCAGACACGTTCCAGCAGGTAGACCGTCAAGGCTAACCACGCCCTAGATGACCTTTAGTCACCAGTGTAGCCTTAACTTAAAGCTACTATTTATTTTTGATATGTTGAACAACTTAAATGAGAGATTAAAATAAAAATTCTTCAATGATAAAAATACTTCTTTATTTTTCTTCTTATAACTTCAACAAAATAAAATTGGATTTCTTCTACAAATAATAAAAAAACGAAAATAAAATATCTTTCTTTATTGAATTAAAGGAACACAAATAAATTAAAATAACTCTTTCAAAATAAATTAAATATCTTCAGACCAGAACCTTTCTTATTAATTTAACTTTTTTTTTTAAATAAATTTCTTTAAATTATTAAATTAATAAATTCAAACTTCAAAATTGTAATAAATTGTAAATTCTTTAAATTTTTTAAATTGACAAATTTCAAAATCTTTAAATTGAAAAATTCTTAATTTCAAAATTGCTTTAAATTGAAAAATTGCCTCCGAGAGATCTGGAACCAAAAGAAATAACCAGCTTTTAGTGACTTGAAACATTTTCCTTTTTACAAAAATTTTTAAACAGAAAACAAAGCACTCTAAAAACTATCACTAGAAGAGTGACTACAAACAAGAAACAAGTTTAACCGCGAATGCTTGGTGGATCTTACCCTATCTACTAAAACCCTACTGAAAAACCTCACTAAAGAAAACTTGTCAAAATTACTTACGTAGCTGTCCTGGAGGTATCAATCCCAAAACGTGACCACAACAAAGCGCGACATACGCTCACTCACTCACAAGCGAATAAGAAATTGCCGTACCGGAAAACCAAAACTCCGAACGGTTAAAATCGCCGTGTAGATCAAACGTGGTCACGCAACGAACGAAAACTTCAAACTCACCGAACGCACGCAATCCTACCACCAACGGACTTACCCCCTCTTTACTCTAGAAGCTAAATCAACCAATTAGAACCCTCTAAACCAGGACAACTGAACAGGTAAGGCTCACCAAACATGTTGACTTCAGAAAACATGTCGCATGAAATTGACAGGAAATTTACAAACGTGAAAATACTGGTTATTTAGCTAATTTAAATGGGAAAAAACTACTTTTTTATTTGAAAGGGGAAGATTCTAAATTTTTCTCAAAACTTGGAGAATTTATATCGAAAACTTTTAGTAAAAGAATTAAACTCCTAAACCTTTCAGTTCTTACAATATTTAACATTTTCTAGCAATTTTCTCAAATAATTATAATGAGACAATTAACAATTGTTACACCAGACAGCCTTGGTATGAGCTGCTGCAGATATTCCTCTAAATCTATTTCTTGCGCTAAACGTTTTACAAGCTCGCGTAAACGTACTTCTAACCAAAGTAACTGATCGGCCAAATCTGTTTTGCTAACATAAAATTGTTCTACATAACCTGTACTTAATAATCTATCACCATCTTCGGCCCGTAACTCCTCCTTTGGCCGCTTAAGCGGGTGGCCAAATTTGTCTATTAATGCTCGCATGAACGTGACAATGGTCAGCGAGAGACAGTTATTTTATAGTTTGATCTTATTTGAGAATCTCTTCTTCAAGCACTCTTCTTAAATTCAATTTTAAATTCTCGTTTCCAATCGCGTCTATAATAGTCTTGACAAGTGTACGTAAACGCTGTTCTAAGTGCATAAGTTTATCTGATAGTTCACTATGACTTACGTACAGTTTTTCCAAGTAACCTCTGTCCACAGTCTGGGTACTGACTGTACGTACTCCACTTGGCTCCTCCTCCCCCTCCTCCTCCCCCTCCTCCTCCCCTTCCTCCTCCTCGTAAATAATGGACATTGCATGTCCAAACTTGTCGATCAGATAATGCTGTTTCATTGCAGAATATAGACTGAACATATTACTAGCCTACGTTGCATTATATCCAACTGCGGCTGTTCATACCAAGCCACTTAACGTACATTTTTTTCCTTTTCTTCTGAGAATTTTTTTCCGCTAAATATGTGTCTGGATAGTTTGTTTTCTGCAATTCTACCTCGTAAAAAGCTCCTTTAATATCATCACCTTTTAAGTTGCGCAAATAGTAGACTGGAGGTTTAGAAGGTTTCACTCGATAAATGGTAAAGAGTTCTGTACTCCAACATGGCGTGTATCCCTTACTAAACAGTGTCTTGTACTTTGATACTCTTACAGTATCATTGATTTTAAACCTCATTAGTTGGGGAGCAGATCGAGGGTTTAGTTTATTTTTCAAGAGTTTTTCGTGTTTTATTGTCACGTCTTTAGGTCGCATTCCAGTAGACCTGTGAACCCTCGTTTTGTATAGTTTCAAGAGTTGTGGCAGTAGTGCTAGCCACTTGTAATTTCCCTGTAAGCTAAACTCCTTCCAAAGCCATGACTTTAAGGTTCTGTTAAAACGTTCCACTACAGATGCCTTCAAGTGTGTAAACGTGCTATATAGGTTTATATAGGTTTGATCGTTCATCAAGTTGCGAAACTCTTTGTTGTAAAACTCTGTACCATTGTCACATTGTAAATTGGCCGGCACCTGAGGATGACTTTGTTTCAAAACTGTACGCATGGTGGCTGTTACGCTGCTTCCTTTTTTATCACGGACCGGTACTGCCCAAGCGTACTTAGACAATATATCAATCACAGTCAATATGTACTTGTTACCTTTGTTAAAGCGTGCATAAAGATCCATTTGACATAAGTCCGCCTGCCACAAATCATCAATACCCTTGACGTAAACTTTGCGTCTGGTAAAATGTTTTCTGGCCGGCTTGTGCAACTCGTTGATAATGCTTCTTCGAGCAACTTCCATTTTCTGACACTTTAAGTTATTCAATTATTTTATTTAAACGCAACGAGTTTACTATATGTTCAATTTCATCATTATGAGCGGTGTGGCCGGCTTTTTGTGACATTATAAGCAGTCTAAGTCTGTTTACTAGTTTGTTAACATTAAACTGTGCAATACCTTTACCAAGCGAACCTTTTGCTACCGCTTCCCCCTTCTCCTCCTCCTCCTGTACTTTTTCCTCTGTCTTTTGACGCGTAGGAAATAGGACAGAGATTACAGACAGGTACTATTTACCTTTATTGCGGTTTACTGGCTTTTCGGCAGAATACATTTGCCGATGCGCGTTCGTTAGCATTAGGATTTCTCTGTATGCATTCAAATCGTCTACGTCAAATAGATCCTTGTTTTGCTTTTGTTTAAACAACAGTTCCAACAAGCCGATTGTAGCTTTGTACTTGCGGTTTCACACAATGACTTGTAACTTTTCAAAAGCTATCTTGGAATTGCCAATTACAGTTCCTCCCCTACCATCTGCTCTTACACCGTACGTACTGTCGAGCTGGATACGTTCTTTTGGATCAGATAATTTGTTCAAGTATGCCCGTACAATAGGTATTATACTCTCATCCGTCTGCGTCGATGTATCCATAGTTTTGTTTAAGTCTTAGTTTTCTCCATATTCTTCTTCCTCTTCTTCTTCTTTACCAAATCTCTTTCTTTGCTTCCTTTTTTATCTCCTTTTTTACACTAAACGGTGGTGGGACGTTTTGTAATGCTTCCTGTACAGTTTTCTGTAGCGGCAGTACAATCGGCTTGGCCTTTTCTTTAAAATAGCGTGTCATATCATCGGTACTGCGCATAAGATCTTTATATTTCTTTCGTACCGCACTAGTCATTTTGATAAGTTCCTCCTTTACTTTTCGCTCTCGATTAAGTTCTTCGACACGTCTGTTCATTGTGCTAAAATGAGCCAAGCACGCGCTCTTAGGTTCTTTATATATCGCTAATGAACGTGTCTAAACCGCATCTGTAGCGACCATTATTTTTTCACAGTCCTTGTTGATGGTGACAAATCCGTAGGGTGATTTGCGTTCCCAGCACTCTTTGCATAGTTCTTTAAACTGATCAAAGGTCATCACCATTTACATGGTCGCTGTACACGTGTTTCAAGTTCAGTTCATCCTGTTTGAACAGCATAATAAGGTTTACATTGTCTCGCAATAAGTGTTTGGGTAGGCGTGCGTACGTTTGAGTAAGGTAAAAAGAATCCGTGTTCATATGTCGACCCATGCTAAAGAAACGTTTCATTTGCTCTTGACTTCCATCGCTAGCTACATCATCAAATATTATTACAGAATTTGGGGGCGAAGTGTCAAGAACATCTTTACTGTCGCTGTATATAAAGTAACCAATCTCCGGTATTAGTTTAAACATTTGTGCCAACAGTTCATATTTCGGCTGTTGTAATGATTTACTATACACGTACAGGATGGCAAACTTAAGGCCCAAAGGGTCGACTACCAGTCTACATTAAATTAGTCTTGCCACTGTTAGATGGATAACATATGACGCAACGAATGCTTGCTGGCATCAGTGGTCCATGTTTGGAGGACAAGGTGGACTGCTTCTTTTTTAGTAAAGCGTCCAGCACATCGGTGTTTATGGCGAATGTAGTACTTTGCTTTTTGAATTTCATCGTTACAATGATTTGCAAAGATTGATGCAACTCCTATATAAAGAGCTAGTCTTGTAGAAGTTGTTTCATTATGAGAAAACCGCGCTACGGAGGCAGAGGGCTAATTAATAGCGTAATCAACAGGCTTCCTTTTGAACTGCATTTGGGCGGTTATAACTTTTGTGGTCCAGGAACAAGGCTCCAGGAGCGTTTAGCAAGAGGTGACCGTGGTATTAACCCGCTAGACGAGGCGTGCAAAGAACACGACATCGCTTACAGCCGACACAAGGACTTAGAGTCACGACACAAGGCGGATCGCGTATTGGCAGATAAGGCTTGGAGGCGTTACAAGACGGGAGACGTACCGTTTGGGGAAAAGGCAGCAGCTTGGTTTGTGACAAACGCAATGAAGGCGAAAACAGCGATGGATAGTGGTATAAGGAGAAGGAAACAGAAGGGCTTGACTTTTGGAAAGATAGTCAGCCACGCCAGGGCGGCGATACGTGGTTCTGGAATTGGGAGAAAGGACAACAGCAATAAGATGTTAAAACGTACAGCGCAGATAGCCTTGCACGCTTTTGCGCGTCTGAATAAGAAACATAGTGGTGGCAACAACTTTAGGAGAATGAAAAAAGAACGTGTCGGCGTTGCCAAAAAGTGGAGGGGTTCTACCGTTACTGCCAATATTTGCTGGCCTTAGTGCTATTGGAAGTTTGGCAGGAGGTGCAGCCGGAGTGGCCAAGACTATTGCTGAAATTAAAGATGCTTCAAAAAGGCTGGCAGAGCATCAACGTCACTGTGAGACTATGGAAGCGATTGCTTTACGACGTGGTAAAGGGCTCTACTTACAACCATACCGAAAGGGTCTTGGTCTCTACATGACATCCTACTCAGTGGTGCGAAAAAACTATTAAAGTTGTTGCCCAACCGTGCGTTGTATGACAAGGATTTGACGTTCTACGCTCAACTCTTTGCAATTCCTAATTTTAGAGGAGTTTTTATGCGGGATGCTTTGCCATTACGACCTTGGAAACATGAGTCTACCATTGTGAATCTCGACAGCAGCAGTGGTGCTGGCACCCACTGGGTCTGTTTCAAGAAAAAGGGCAATCGAATTGATTACTTTGATAGTTACGGAGATGTACAGCCTCCAGTAGAAGTGCAACGCTACCTAAAGGGCAACTTCATATCTTACAATCGTACTGACTACCAGTCTGTACACACAGAGAGCACGATTTGTGGACACCTATGTTTAGCATTTTTACTGACCTAATAAACTGCTTATTAACCTATGTTTGCGAGTGTTTTACTCAGTCATGTCTCTGACGCTTACTTTCAGCGGAACAAAATCGGAGCTTGGGACGGAATTTTTTCCACCCATACATTTGACTGATAACGATGACGACGTTTGGGAAGTGGGTCTACTTAGTCTTGAGACTTACAACTCGATACCTAATGTGGACAGTACAAACAATCTACTTCACTATGGTGCCGATGGGGTACTTTCTAAACCAGAGGGTACGTATAGTGTTGATCAGATTTCTGCCTATATACAGGTTGAACTGAATAAGTTACCCGACAGACCTGTCGTACGAATAACCGTGAGCAACAGCACTCTCCAAACGAGCATCAAGTCCTCGGTATTAGTGGACTTTACAGAGGAGAACTCAATTGGTGGGTTGCTGGGGTTTAAGAAAGAGGTTATTAAACCCGGTCAGGTAGCCACAAGTGGAATGGTGGACATCTTTCGGATCAACAAGATTCGTGTTGAATATAATATTGCCACCGGTTCTTATGTTAATGGAATGCCGGCCCATGATATTTATCAATTCTTTCCCACCGTGCCAGCCGGCTATAAATTGGTAGAAACCCCGAGTCCAGTCATTTATGTACCTGTCACCGTGCATAATATTAACAACGTCACCCTAAGGATTACCGATCAAGACGGTAAATTGATGAATTTTCGTGGAGAACGTATTACGATACGGCTGCATTTAAGAAAACAGTAATGGGTTTCGTTTATTGGAGTAGTAGGAAGCCAACCTATTTAATGGCGGCGCGCAGATATAAGTTTACTAGTGACAATCGATCTGTCAAACGATTAACACGTACAAATCGGAGATTCTTGCAATCCCTAGGATATACTACCATTACATAATGGACGATATGTTGGACATTATGCAGAGTGTGCCGTTTGATGATACGGTCACGCATATGGAGTGGCATACTCATCTTCCCTACGCTTCAATGACTTTGAACAATAATGATGAAATACGTATACCAATACAGCAACAGGATTTGTGTGTAATACCATCTCTTTCTTATCTATATGTTGAGGGTAAGCTACTTTTAAGCGACGGCAACGCTACTGCCGCAACAAAGTTTGTCAATAACGCAATAGCTTTTATCTGACGAGATGCGGTATGAATTGAACGGTGTAGAGATTGACAGGGTGAAGAATCCTGGTATTACTACTACACTAAAGGGATATGCGTCACTGAGTGAATTTGAACTGAAGAGTACCGGATGTTGGGCCTCTACGTCTGCTAATCTGTTGTACAGACTTGACGAAGATAATGTTGACAAGAAGGGGAACTTTAGCTTTTGTATACCTCTTAACCGACTTTTTGGTTTTGCCGAGGATTACAAGAAGATTATGGTAAATGCACGCCATGAGCTGGTATTAATTAGGTCTTCTGGTGACAAGAATGCTGTTATGTGGGATAAGGACACACCAACTGCCACTGTGGAATCCATTAAAGTTAAGTTGGATAAGTTAAACTGGCGAATGCCTTACGTAACTTTAAGCGATAAGCAGCGTGTACAGCTGCTAAAGTATTTGAGTCGAGGTACTAGCATACCTGTGGAGTACAGGTCATGGGAATTGTACGAGTATCCAGCGCTGCCAAATACTTCACGGCAAACGTGGGCTGTAAAGACTGCTTCTCAACTGGAAAAACCAAGGTATGTGATCGTGACTTTTCAAACGGGCCGAAGAAACGAAATGGAAAAGAATGCTGCTCACTTTGATCATTGTGATTTGACCAATTTAAAATTACATCTTAACTCAATCTCGTATCCGTATGATGATTTAAAACTAGATTTTGGAAACAATCACTACGCAGTTTTGTACGACATGTATACTTGTTTCCAAGAGAGTTATTATGGAACAATTACGCGCCCACTGTTGAGCAAAGAACCGTTTAAAAGAATCGCGCCTATTGTAGTGATCGATTGCTCTAAACAAAACGAGACCTTAAAATCCGCACCTGTTGATATACGCATTGATTTTGAGGCAGCGAACCAGTTTTCTCAAAACACCTGCGCTTACTAATTATTCACGATAAATCATTTACCTACGATCCCTCTACAAATCTTGTTCGCAAACTTGTTTAGGGCGTGGCTTAGCGCTATAAATTGGTGGGCTGAGGTTGCGCTACAGTCAGTTTAGCAGCAGCATCATGATCAGGAAGGCAGCCATTGACTTTAGCGCTTTTGCCGCCAAGGACGGTACGTCTATAATCAAAGAGCTCTCCATTATGGACGTTGAAACCATGTGTGTTCAACACTGGATCTTTAGACCACTAAAAGAAAACACTCCTTCAGGCTGGAATGACACTGTGCGCCGTAACCGATGGCTCAGTAAGCACTATCACGGGCTGGATTTTGATGCTGGATTCACTGACTACAAGATGCTGGGTGAAGCGCTGCAAAGCACTTGTGCTGACATAGAACTACTCTACACGTTGACTCTGGAAAAAGCAAAGGTACTGGGGCGACTGTTTGACAACCGGCGCGTTGTGTTCAGTTTGGAAGAATTGGGATGTCCACGTTTGCCAGAGAAACTAATCCCGACTGAGACCAGTGAAGAAGAAGAAGAAGACCCTCCGTGTCTTTGGCATAGCGTCTACGCTTCTGGATTTAACTGCACACAGACCAATGTTAGCAAAATGGCGTCTTGGTGTATGCAAAACTTGTCCAAGATCGACATGACTGAGGCGTCGGTACGTGAAAAGACATTCACTGATTGGAAACATACAACACCCACTCCTCGACAGTTGTCAGAACATGGGTTTGTAAGGATTGCTGACACTGTGGACAGCACAAAGTGTGTTTACTGTGGAGTCATTTTATTTAGGTGGGAACCTTATGATGACATAGCTCATGATCATGAGTTCAACTCACCGTTCTGTAAGTACATTCAGTACAAGCGGCAAAAGTCGGAAAAGGAAGCAGAGGAAACCTTTTTAAAGCAGCCCAAACAGGTCTGCGATATTGAACTTGTCAAATTATGCAGTGCTTGAAATTCTCCAATCCTCTAGTCACCGCAGTACATACTATATACGAAGAAGAAGAACTTCCCCATGGATTTTTGTTGCTGCCGACTGAATCAGGTTTGAAGCTCACATTGCGAAACTGACATCACTCCTATCAGCAGTCATCGAACGTAAATTATCACATATAGCAAAATGTACAAAATTTTATCACAGCACCTGTAGCTTTTCGAAAATAAATGCGTAATACTATGGTAATCTTTTTTTGTTTTCCTCCTTTATCTTGTTTTATACAGTAGCAGCAGCGGCAGCACATAGCTTGCACGTCTCGTCCACTACTTGGACAGCCCAGGGCCTACTTGCTGGACGCAGTCACGCAGCTGAATTTACAACACACACCACAATATCTTGAGTACAGCTACTTGCTGGACTCGGCACACTGGGTACAGCTACTCTTACTTGCTGGACACAGTCACACACACCGCCACCGAGCCACCCTAAAAACTCTTGTAGGTTGTAGTGCTGTATTGGACGCTAGGTTCAACCGAGCCACTTTCACAATATTAACCAAATCACTACTAAATTGTTGTGCACTTATTGAGGTGAATAAATGTTTTTTCTAATTACCTGGTGTATTTTCTCTTGTATCCAAGCTGGGGTCCCAGTACTGCAGTAAATGTCATGATCGCCCTGGCGGGCCTTGCACTGAGACGAGGATATTCATGAAGGCGGCCGACCTGCCGACGCGCAACGTTTTTTCCTTATGGGTGAATAACATGCTTGCCTTCGATGTGCAACTTTGAAGGCAGGCGGCCGACCTGCCGGTGCACAACGTTTTTTCCTTGTGGGAAAATAACATGCTTGCCTTCGAAGTTCAACTTTGAAGGCTTTTCTATCTACTACAACAATAAATGATTACTAAAATGCTAGTTGTATTTTTACGTAATTTGTTACTGACGATCCACTACATGCCCAACGACTTACGTTGCATCATAAAACATAAAAAGTGTAATTTATTTTACTTTCAATACATTACTTGTGAATATTCTGTTCTGGCCTTCTTGATTCTGTTTTCGTTTGAAGTGATTAGTAGTTGTGCAAGTACTTGTTTTCCTAGGTTTAAGTTGGGCTTTTTCAGCTCTTAGAATCCGTCTCTTTTCACGAGATTTTAAATACGATCCGAGAACTTTTCCTAATCTAAAGACAACTTTTTAAATAGTATAATTTAACCAATAACTATTGTTGATTAAGTAAAATTCAACAAGGTAATTAAATAAAAAGGTATTCAATTAAAAAGAATTGTTTGGTAATGTATTACTAAATTTGTTGTTTAGAGACTATAATATTTTGAATTTTCCCATGAAAACACTTTTCTAGTGATCCAGAGCTAGAGCGGTCCTGGATTAAGGTTTTGTAAAGCTAATTCCACTTTCTGTTATATGAAAATGCACTTCGTGATCATACATTTCATTTTTAAGAGCTACAAGATTGAATTTGCACTTGTTGTCTACTTTTTATAAGCTGTGCCACCTTAACTTGAGTCCGCTACCTGTGGGTAATGAAGAGACGGAAGGGTCGAAGCGCTAGACCCTTCACGTGGACTTTCCCTAATCCGATTAGCTACAGCTCAGAGCTCTCCCCAGTACACGTTGAAAAAAAGTTGCATGTTGTATTTAAGTAACAGTGAATTTTTTTAAATAATCTGCTTTTAAAAAGAAAAACAACAGTTTTTATCCCGTTAAAATCGGTTCACTACAACTTTTTACATAACCACGGCTCAGTTCACCCTCAAGTACACGCAAAGACACTTTAACATCATAGTTAAGATAATAATAGGCTTTTTTCAGTACGATTTGAATTTCGGATAGTAAATTATAGAAACTTCATCCGATAAAACTTAGTCCAATATTGTAGACATAGCTTTTAGTTTATCAAATAAAGACAGTAATTATATTTCTCACCCGCAAGTGAGTCACTGCATTGGGTAGTTCATGAGTCACGAACTTACCCCTGGACTTAAAAACACTACTCAACTATTCAGAAATAACATGGTATTCTTGGGGGTAATTCAATTATAAATAGATAATTCAATAAAAAAACTTCCTCTCTGCGTTTCGGAGTAAAAACTCGTTTTGCAGGCTGGAGACTGCCAGAGGCCGCATTAAAAGTTTTTTTTATTATTTTGTATTTTTAATTTTTTTGTGTTTTCTACTTTTTATAATTTTTTTTAATTTTTTATGTACATACATTTTTACGCTATTAACATTTTTACAAAGCTGTCTATTTCTTTAAAAAAAATACCAATCAGCATTATTCAGCGGTCAGTTGTTTAGCTAAAATTTCTTCATTTTCACTTTCGTCTGATGTTTCACTGTCGGTGTCATTGTTAACTGATATTATTAAATCATCGTGATTTTCTAGGAAAAAGTCAACTATGTCGTCTGTCTGCCACAGATGGTCTTCAATTTTCTTCACGTGCTCTATGAATTTCCTCCAGTCGTCTGCAGTCACGCTGTTGATGTTTTCATTTAGCAGAGCTTCCACATCTCGAATATTGTATGACACGTTGTGACTGGCTATGTTGTTTTTTATCTGAGCCCACGCCAACTCAATTGGATTGAGATCGCAATGGTATGGCGGCAGTCTCAAAACATTGTGTCCAGCGTTGGCAGCCATTTCATCCACAACGTACTTTGCAGCATGTGGTCGGAAAGGTTCTGCTTTTGAATCAACTCAGCTTTTATTTCGGTGAGATCCCAGTGTACATTCTTTTCCGTAAGGTAATTTTGAATGTCTAATTTCTTCCACTTCATCGTAGGAAATTTTCTTTCTTTCGAGAGTGATAAGACGCATTATCCATGACTATAATGCTACGAGGAGAAAGCATTGGGAGGATAGTTCGGAACCAATCCTCGAAGCAAGCGCCTGTCATCTCCTCGTGGTAATCGGAGTCACCAATCTGAGTTTTCTTCTCAGCCTGAAAAATAAGGCGTGCATCTTCTTGTTGATTGGCATCCGCAGGGGGCTTCAAGAACCCTTCTGCGTTTCCGATGTGGGCGATTATAAGTCTTCCACCTTGACCTGGCAAAATCTTTAAACCTGTGGTTTCACCATTTTGGAATGCTTGTTTGGCAGATTTTATGTAGTTCGGATGCCAAGCTTTACTAACGGTGTGTCCAGCATTCAAATAGCTCTCGTCAAGGTAAAATATTGGTCTCCCTTCGGTGCGAAATAGACGAATATTTCGCAAGTACTTCCTTCTACAAGATATCAAATCATCCCTCTGGATGAGAACAGATTGCCGATTTCGGCGCTCGTAAGTAAAACCAAGGTCTTTCAAATACCTGTGGATGGTCCTTTTGCTAAATGTTGGTAAGTTATCGTCTTCTTTAATTTGTTCGGTAACCGCATCTACTGTTGGAGGTTTGTTCGCCCGAAACATATTATGAACTATTCTCCTTATTCCAATTTTAGTGAAATCATCACATTTAACCATCCTAGTTCTTGTCCCTACGGCTCGTGGTCGCTTCTTCCCTGGAGTTGAAAGAGGTTCTCCTTTGTCAAATGCTTGTTTGATCCGTTCAACTGTCGCTCTACTGGTACCAGTCAAAATTGCCGCACGTTCGTACAGGTCTTTTATAGGTAGTCCTACATCAGGGCATTCCACTAAAAGATTTCCAAAAACAGTTAAAACAATCTCCCTCTGTCCGGTGTTGAGTGGCTTACCTCGCGGGTGGATCTTGATGTATTTCCCTGCCAGGATGGTCCTATCTGGAGTCCTCAGTGACATGTTTACTGGCCCGATGGTGACACAGAAATAAGAAAATTGAATAGCGGCTTGAAGATGACTCATTATTGACAGTTGAAAGTTTCTTGGAATGTGAACAGTCCAGAGGTGAGTTCGTGACTCACGAACTACCCAATGCAGTGACTCACTTGCGGGTGAGAAATATAATTACTGTCTTTATTTGATAAACTAAAAGTTATGTCTAAACTATCTATTGGACTAAGTTTTATCGGATGAAGTTTCCATAATTTACTATCCGAAATTCAAATTGTACTGAAAAAGGCCTATTATTATCTTAACTATAATGTTAAAATATCTTTGCGTGTACTTGAGAGTGAACTGAGCCGTGGTTATGTAAAATGTTGTAGTGAACCGATTTCAACGGGACAAAAACTGTTGTTTTTCTTTTTAAAAGTAGATTATAACAAAAATTTCTGTTCTTACTTAAATATAACATGCAACTTTTTTCAACATATACTAGGGAGAGCTCTGATCTGTAGCTAATCGGATTGAGGAAAGGGTCAAGCGATAGCAGACACTTCCTGGACTTTCCGCCCAGGTAGCGGACTCAAGTTAAGATGGCACGACTAATAGGACAAAACCATTGTATGGCTGAATGGAAGAAAATAAGTAAAATTACTCTAGACAAAAAACCGGTCGAACAGATCCATATTAGATGCGTGTCTTTACCACATGTTATGGAATTCACTACATCTTCAGGTTACTCGACTCCAATGAAAGGAACAAAGGAAACCTTGGCACATCAAATAAAATAATTAATACCTAGGATTCATGATGAACATGGACAAATGTGTTGTTGACGTATTATAGTTTAAACTGTTCAGCATCTACCAAGTTTTTCATTGAGACTATGATGCAATGTATAATGTGTGTTGATTAATCACAATCTGTAATGGAGTATAATTGTGTCTGATTACTGGCTACATTCGGTTCTGGTGTTGACCCACTAATTATATATACACAGGGTCACTTGACACGCGTGTATTACTATGACAATGTAGCAAACTTGATTTACTAATTATTTGGTGGATTGTTTAAAAATTAATGCTACTAATTGATTACTTAGTGTAACAATGTAGTTCTTAAAATAAAACTCCTTTAAATTATACACTGTATCTGTATTCTTGAGTATTTTATTGTCAGTAAAAAATCTCTGTAAATAATCCTAATAGCTGTCACAGCAAACCTCAGTAATTCAATCTCAGCCGGAAATTGGATATGCGATCGTGTGTGAAACATTGTCATTCAAATAAAACAGGCATTCAAAAATAAAATTTAACCTGAAATGACATTATTAGATATTATTATACTACAGTAGGCCTAATGTATAAGAATAATTCTATTTACAAACAAAAAGCATGCTGGCATCAAATGATGCCGACACAAACATAATCTCTAAATGTACTAAATTGCACAAATCACAAATCAAATGATGCCATCAATATTTGTCAAGCTAGTAAGAAAATAAAATATATGTGACTAAATTGAATTTCATATTTGAATTCTACAGTTTCTAATGATAAGGAAACATATTTTTACTTACCTACACAAATAGTAAAACTGCGTGTATAAATTGTTGAAATATCAGAAAATCAAAAACACGTGAACATCAGTTTCCATAGATACCAGTCCACTAAACAGAAAGAAGAACGGTCATAGACTGGTGGTTGTTTTTGGAAGCTCAGCTGGCCTCAAGTGAGGAATTTATGCAATAGAGGAACCAAACTTCAATAACTAAATTAGTTATAGCAAGAAAAAGACATGGCATCAAATGATACCTCCATGCGGGAAGAGGTTAACATAAGCAAATAAAACTGTTTTTACAAAAATTCATATTTTCGTCTATTGTGTTACCTTATGCCTTGGATTTAAAGAAGTCAAATTAATGAAACGTAAGGTTATCAAATTTTGTAATAGAGTCAGTTAAAATGAGAATATTATTCCATATCTTTAATTTAAAAACACTAAACAATTAAATGTACATGAAGTGTTTTCCTCGTCAAAATATTAATAACTTTAAAATTACTATACACTGATTACGTTGTTAATTTCAGATGGAGTTGATATTGGTATTCTACGTGTTGTTATAATTTTTTACAAAATCACCAATAAAAAACACTTTACTGGGCCTTATAACCACTTAATTTATTGTTGGTTATAAACAAAACAAGACAATAATGAATTTAAAAAACATACGTAAATGATTAAAAGAATATAAGAATAAATATATGGTATATTATTAATAATATAGGGGAGAGTTGCCTATATTGAACCACTTTTTGAAAAACCAATTTAATTTTGCGTACAAAAGTCATTAATATGTTTTAATAAAATCATAATTTATAGTGGTCTTTAACACATCTTTAGCAATTTTTTCAGATTTTTACAGTACAAGTGACTTTAATAAAAATAAAACTGTAAACATTTACAAAAGACCAATTTATGAAACTGGTTTCCTAAATTGAACCAGTATTTTGCATTAAGGGAAATTCATAAATTGAGTACACAGAATGTTTAAGATGAAATATATTTTTATTTTCCATAATATTTACGAACTAAAACCAAATTATTATAATGAAAAAAACTAATTATAATCAAAATTATTGACAATCTGTACAAAAATATAGTTTTTCCCCTTACGAACTCCGGCGCATTGTTCATTGCCCATTGATGGCATGTTATACATTGAATCATATCTTCTACTGATTTCGTGTCACAAATGGTACAATACCAATCGGCATCTTGTTTCGTGCTTAATTTTGTTTTCTTCCTTTCCATGGGTTGGGCATTTTTTTCTAACTCCAAGAGTCCTTTTTTGCTTTACGTTTTTCTGCTTTTTCTTCTCTTTCTGCTTTTCTCCCCTTTTCCATTACCAAATATGCTTTATATGAACTGCTAGACAAAATGACAGCTTTTTGTGCTCATTTTCTACGTCTACTGTTTCCCGTGCCTCTCGGAATCGGAGAAAGCTTCATAATAGAATGTTCAATAGTAGTGCTGGCTGCTGGTACGGTTTGGATTGTGGTGGCTGCATTAGTGGTGGCTTCCGGTTCGGTTTGGGTTGTGGTGACTGCTTGTGTGGTGGCTTCCGGTACGGTTTGGGTTGTGGTGGCTGCTTGTGTGTTGGCTTCTGGTACAGTTTGGGTTGTGGTGGATGCTTGTGTGATGGGTTCTGGTACGTTTTGGTATTCATGTTCAGACATGTCAGTTGCTTCAAAATTAGTGAGGTTTGTGGCGGCCGCAAATGTAGATTCGGGAAATACATCCTTATCAATGGGCCATATTCCTGTGGTTCTAAGTCCACTCATAGCATTAGAAATTGTAGCCTCTTGAATAGGCTTCACATAAGAGTTTTAACACTTGAAACTGTGTAACACCTACTCCGGGGTTCAAACGAAGCCAACTTTGTACTGCTTGTATGTAATAGTTTTGCAACGGTCCAAAAAAAGGCTGGTCTAAGGGCTGCAATCGATGTGTGGTATGAGCAGGGAGCTGTAACATTATGATACCATTTTCACGTGCTACGTTTTACGCTTCAAGATTTTTTGAGTGAGTGGTATGTCCATCTAAAAGCAGTAATAGCTTATTTCCTTTTGTTGGTTTTGCCCACTTAACGAAGTGATTCAACCACTTCACAAATAACTCTGAATTTATGTAGCCACTCTCTGAGATCTCAACTATACTCCCTGGTGGCTCACCTACTTTAAGATCAGGTACCATCCTTAATCTTTTAAAAATTATCATAGGAGGAATAAACATTCCAGACGCACTGACAACAAACCATTGTAGTGTTAGTGCCCCTTTCCCCACTCGAAATTCCTCCCACTTGTTTCTTACCCTTCAATCCCAGGACTTTTTACATCTTTTTTGCACGGTACTAAATCCAGATTCATCTACATTGTATATTTTTGTTGCATCCAACTTATTGTCGTCAACTACTTTAGTTAAGATGCTAAAAAAATGTGAAACATTTTCTTTGTTGAATCCTTTAGCCCGCGCTAAAGACGTCGACTGGGGTTCTCGATATGAAAGATTGGTATGTCTTTTTTTGAAGTTGTAGTACCACTTCTTCCCTGCCATTTCGTCATTTTTATTAAAGTTGTGAGCCAAATTGTTCTGTTAGGCTAGTTGGTACGCCAGTTGGCGGACGTCATTCATGGTTAGGCCAAACATGCACTCCTCCAAGTACAAAATGTGTTTAACAAGGGCATTTTCCATTTCTCGAGAAAACACTGTTAATCTCCCAAAAGCTTTGGTGTCGTCGTTTGCAACTATGTTGGAAGAGTTTAAACCACGTTTTAAAGTCGCCTTTGGAACACCATATTGCCTGCAGCACTCATTAAGTCCTAAGTCTCCATTTCTAAATGCAGCAATTGCCATAGACATCTCCTCTTTGGTCCACTTTCCATAATTGCCCCTTTTACTCCCCATTCTGCAACTGAAAGGGACAACTAGTGTCAAAGTGCGATGAGAAAAAGAAGAGGCAACATTGTCTATTGTAGTTTCCTAAATTGGACCGGTTCAAATTAGGCAACACCCCTCTGGTTCAATATAGGCAACTCCGACGCATGAAACAAATTACTCATAACCTAACCATAAAGTCGTACCTTAGTAATATCTTATAATACTAAAATGTACGTTAGACTAAAGGTATTATAGTGTATATAATTAATCATAGATCAAGTCACATTGGTTTCTGTAGTAATGTTAGGTGGTTATCTGCAAAATTACATCACAATGCTTGAAAACTGAACACTACACTGAGGCTACAATGACGGACATAGAATGTTGTCAGCCGGGAAGGAGGTCCGTCTATCTTCGTAGTTCACATATTAACCATGCGATGGCAGCACTCATCAGTGGTTTCTAAGATATTAGCCCGGTCCAATTTAGGTTCAATATAGGCAACTCTCCCCTATATATTAGAGTGCATAATTGTTTATAAAATGTGATGATAATAAACGAGAATTTTGAATAGGTCCACTTTCCTTATTCATTAAAGATGAAGTTTTCAGTTTTGAATGAAGGAATCATTTTTCTTGAAGGAATGTTGAATGGTTTTGGATAATTGTTTATTGAAGGTAAAACTTGCCCAGTAATTTTCTTCTTTTCATTTTATTTCTAATAATGTTTTATTTGTTAACTATTTTATTAACAAAAGTTATTCGTCTTTAATGAATAATGAAAGTGGGCCTATTCAAAATTTCCGTTTATTATCATCACATTTTATAAACAATTATCATTCTAATATATACTATTAACATTTTACCATGTATTTATTCTTATATTCTTTTAACTATTTACATATATTTTTCAAATTTATTGTCTTGTTTTGTTTATAACCAAAATAAATTTGTGTTGCCTGATAATGCCATCTTTGCTGGCGAAAGGCTTAGTAAAAAGTGTTTTTATTGGTGATTTGGTAAAAATATATAACAAAACTGATTACGTTATTTTTAGAAGAAAACAACACTATGAAACGTGGACAAATGTATTGTTTTTCGGACTTGTTTCAGACCTTTTCTAAAGTATTTAGTTTTCTAGTTGCTTGATCTCTCATAATTCCTGAATTTTCTTGTAGGTGTTTCTCAAAGGGTTTCCGAACTTTCACTATTAACTCAGTATGACTATTAACACAGTTTGTTTATTTTATTTGTTAGGTATCTAATTTAATATTTAGTGGCAAGAAGTTGTGTTACTAAAGAAAAGTTCTGATTACGATCAAAACAAATACATCTGTTACAAGTTAAGATACCTGTTACTAAAAACTATTTTAAATGTTGAATTATTGCTAAGTTATTGCAATTTAGTGTTTTTGAGTCTATCAACTTAATTTACAAAATGAAACAATTTTAATGTCTGTAGATTATGGAATATAAACTTTATTTTAATTTAAACTTTCTAATTAAAGTTAGATTTTGAGGCCTTTACACGTAACACACGCGCGCACACACACACACACACACACACACACACACACACACACACACACACACACACACACACACACACACACACACACACACACACACACACACACGCACGCACGCACGCACGCACGCACGCACGCACGCACGCACGCACGCACGCGCGCGCGCGCGCGCGCACACACACACACACACACACACACACACACACACACACACACACACACACACACACACACACACACACGTCTTCTTTAGAAAACTTCACTCACCAGTTCAAATGTGCTGCAAGCCTGTGCGTGATAGGATATATAGGGTTGCTAATAAGAATTGTTTTGAGCCTAGACCTGAAACTTTTCCGGGGAAGATTTCTAACCTTTCCTGGCAAAGCATTGAAAATTTTTATAGAAATATGAAGAAAACTTTTTGGGTCCTGGTATAGTTGCAGATATTAACCATAAGATTGTCTCTACCCTTTTTTATAGTGTTAAACTCATGTTTCGTACTATGCACTGAATATTAATTGTAATTTTTTTACAAATATTAAGCACTGAAATATGAATAATGACGGAAGGGTCATAATTTGAACAATTTTAAAACATTCTCTACAATGGCTCCTAGGAGCTAGATTGCATATTAACCTTATTGCTTTATTTTGAAGTCTGGATAATTTTATAGAATAATTTGTTGATCCTCAGATCAAAGTACTTTATGAAATACAACTGTGAATATTAGGGAAGTACACCACCTTCAAAACATCTAAACTAACAATTCCCCTAAGTTTCCTTAACATAAACAATCCTTTACTTAATTTACAAGTAGTTTCATCTTTAAGAGTTGTCCAATATAATCTTGAATCCAGTTTAAAACCTAAGAAATAGGCAACCTCTTTATCAGAACTATTACTAAATGAAAAATTAAATTATGAGTTTTCTATATGAGGAGGTAACTTTCAAAACGTGTTTTGTCTCAGTAGTTGTATTTTTCAAGAAACGCAAAAAACTGATATTTTTGCAATAGTATACTCATATGAAATAATGAAGTTCTAGACAAACTCATATCTATTCAAAAATAACTTTTTTATAGGGTTTTGAAATATTTTTGACCGTAGAAAGTTATAATTTAATGTTTAATATTGGACAAAACAAGTTTTGAAGCAACTGGATGGACAAAACACAGTTTGACTGAAATATATGAGGACAAAACATTGTTTGATATAATTATGCTTTATTTCCTACACAAAAATGTATTGTTATATTGACTACATTATTAATATCTTAAATGTGCATTTCACAACGTTCACTCTCCAAACAGTCACAAGTAGATTCCTCTTCAATATTACTTTCATTTTCTGTTGTAGGAGTGTCAAAAAGGATATTACTGTACCATTTCAAACGCACGTCATTGTTGTTACTTGCCCAACTGTCTCCAAACATTTTCTTAAGGAGTTTGTCAACATAATTTTTCTTTTCAGATGTAATTGGGTGACTGAGTGGAAATTTTTGCAAATGTACATTTTGTAGATTTGTGTTACCTTTTCTCCTTAATGAGTTGAACTTCTCGTTTTCTGCCTCAAATCTGTAATTCAGCATACCCTTGACAATAATACATTTTTCTTCCTCAACATCAATTCTTCTATTAGTACTATTTTTTCTTTTTTGTTGATATTTTTCTTTTTCAATAACATCTCCTTCCTCCTTCACTTTAACTACAACACGTTTTAAGTCGCTAATGTTGTCAATGTTTTTGTAATATTTAACAAGTATTTTGGTGTCCAGCAAGTCCCAGTCTTCACCTAAGATCTTAATGTCACCAATGCTACGGTAACACTCATAATAATCTTCCTTGCTTATGATAACAGGTTTTTTCCTTAAGATTTTTTCTGCTCGGCCAAACACTCTGTCTGCAGGCAAAAAGCTATGTCCACGCACAGGAGAAATTATGACAATTTTACTTATAGAGGTGTCTGCTGTTTGCAGAAAGTGCACGAGGGTTCTCAAAACAATATTTTTTTTTTTTTTTTTTTTTTTTGGAAATACAACCGTAACAGAACAGACGAAGAACATTTTTCCCTTGAAAATCGGTAGTTTTAAGGTGGGAAAATAGTGCAGAGAAACTTCCAAACTACCTTTACCAGCCTGATCTTCTGACCAAGTGTAAAAATATGGATGTTTTGTAGCAAGATCAGTTATACACAAGTTATAAAAATTTATTTGTCTAGAATAGTATGCTTCCTGAATTTTGGCATTTTGGCAATGGTTGGATTTGCTGTAAGTCAAATCAATAACTTACAGAATCAGGAATCTCATCTTTTATGTGTTTGTAAAAAGCTTTAGCTCTCAATGAGTGTACTCTTTTTTCCACCATTAGTTGCTGTTTTTCCCGGGAACCCGGAGCTGCATTTTTAATCTTTTCTTTCAACAAACAACAAGTGCTGCAAGTGTCCGAAGCAGGAGATTTGAATGCAATGTTAAATTCTGTAACAAATATTTTTCGAAACATGCTAGATTTTACTTTTAATTCATCGTTAGCCTGCTGATTGTACATCAGTTGTAGCTTTTGAATACTTAGGTCTGAACTCAGGTACAATCTTTTTGACTTTGCTCTATTATAGTGAGATTCAGTTCCACGCAATTTTTTAATAAAGTCCCTTACGTGTTCTTTTTTTTACTACACTATGTTGGCTTTTTCTATCTCCTCCACGCCGTTCCTCTATTGCCTTATCAGAGTGTACTTTTTTAATTATATTACCTAATCTTGTTCTTCCCACTCCCGTTACTGACAATAAAAGCTTTTTACAAACAGGAATCTTTTGATTATTTTCTAAAGGTAAAAAGTAAGAAACATTGTAATGGTGTTCACCACCAGGCTTTTGTTTTTTGCTTAAAACTACAGGCCTAGGCCTACGTCTCTTAATTCAATTTGTTACCAGAAGATTACCAATAATATTGTCTTGCCTTGTTTTGTCAGGCTTTTTGTAATAATCATCTTGGAAATGTTTTAGGTTCCTAGGCCTAAATGTAATGCATGAAAATTTCTTAGAATTATGAGTACAAGGATTAAATACTAAAGCCCTTCTGGGTTGTGAGTACCTTAGTGTCTTTTCCTTCTGTCTTTCTGTCCCTTCACTTCTCCTTTTCCTACTTCCACTATTAAAATCACCAACACTAACACTACCATCAGCGTCTTCCATATTCACAAAACTAGTATATTTAATTGTAATAACACTTCCAAACTCATTAATGTATACAACTGCACAGTATGCCTCTAACTAACAAAGTAGCATAACCTCAAATGTAGCAGTGAGTTTATTTCGGCTCCCAGCAGTCCCAGCTGTTTAAACTATAGTTCGAATAAAACTGGAAAGGGATTGGGGTTGTGGTGCGGCGGGGGAACGGAGTTGCCAGATTGAACGCTGCCACTTGGTGCTTCTCACTAGAACAACAACTGGTCCTACCACACTCCCCGCACAGTTATGAGTACCGGTTTGACAATACCTAGCGGTTATTCCTAGAACCCATTCCACCGTCGTATCCATGGAGATTTAACTGTCAAACAAGCCTAAATAATATGATTAGTGTTTTTAAACATTTAATTAGGATACAAATAAAGGATTTATAATAAAAGTATACATCTGAAGTAATAGCGGTCAATTATATTTAATAGAAAAAAAATAGAAAAAAATGGAAACACTATAGATAAATAACAAGATTTTATTATTATATGTAAATGAATCCATATGATTGTACATTTAAGTAAATCGTTAAGTTATTCCTGTATAGTGGAAATCACAAATAGAATAAAAACAGCAGTTCAACAATTGGCTCAGAGATTTTTATACAGTTTTAACACATTTAAAAATAAAAACCCATTTCTCATTGACTAATGACAATCAAAGGATTAATTAATTAAAATTAAACTCCATTCGAATAACTAATTGAGAATATATATATATATATATATATATATATATATATATATATATATATATATATATATATATATTTGGGATATAAAAAAAATAAATATTGTAACTTGTCGAATTCGAATTTTTCTTTTACTTTGAATTGTAATTGATAGGATTATTTTTTTAATAAACCGCTTTTGTACCTTTGTAATTTGAGCTATATTTTATTTAATAGTTTTTTTATCACCTTCTTGAACAATAATAAATATTTAGTAAATCATCCCTTTTGCACCGGCATTTTTTTATTGTTGCTTTTAAATTTAAGTACAGATATATTTTTAAAATAAAGATATTCATTTACCAAGGTTGAATTTTGTTAATAGAATTATTTGAACAAACAAATACATTTTAAAATTCTGAAAAATATAATACCCTTTCTTTAGCACAAGGGGTTAATGGGTGTAAACCGCCCAAGTCATCATCACTGTTTTCTGAACTTTCTTCTTCCTCTTCAAACATTAAACTTCCGTCTTCGATGTCGTGGTGTAGCTCCAATCTGTCGATGTCCCCGCAGTCCTCGTCATCTGAGTCTTCAGCTCCAAGATTGATGATCAGGCTCTCCACAGCATCTTCCATGATGCCCTCATTTTCCCAGGCTCCTTGAATCACTTTTCGTGTGTGTTCGACAGCTTTCCCCCAGTCATTTGGTGTCACTTTTTCTATTGCTTCTTTTGTAAGTTTTGTTATTTCTGAAATTGTAAATTTCTTACTGTGTTCAGCAACATTTCCTTTTATTTGTGCCCAGATCAGTTCTATTGTGTTAAAATGGCAGTGGTAAGGGGGTAATCTTACTATTTTATGGCCTTTATCTTTAGCAATTTCATCGACTATATAAAGGGGTGGATTTGGTTTATGAAGTGAAATCAGATGAAAAAGCTCTAC
The DNA here is from genome assembly GCA_035578905.1 of Stictocephala bisonia. Taxonomy (NCBI): domain Eukaryota; kingdom Metazoa; phylum Arthropoda; class Insecta; order Hemiptera; family Membracidae; genus Stictocephala; species Stictocephala bisonia. Next base: position 73,938 of record JAQJVL010001614.1, on the reverse strand, counting down.
TTTCTTGAAATCTTTTTTAAACTGAATATTGTGGTTCTTTAACCAAACCATCATATCATTCTTCGCCGAAGACATTGCGGAGCTTTGTCCAGTATTTTTGAGTGATATGGAGCATTATCCATTACAATTATAGATGGTTTTGTCAAATTATTTACTAACTTTTCACTAAACCACTTATAGATTGTTTCGTGGTTCATTTCTTCATGATAGTCATTTGTTTTTTTAGAAGGAAACAGTAGAAGACAATTTTGCAAAAATCCTCTAGAGCTGCCAGCATGCAAAATTATTATTATGCCTCCTTGACCTAGCGGCGCTGCCAGCGTCCCATCTTTCGAGTCATCCGTCCAACCCTGCCGCCTTGTATGACCAGTATTCACCCAGGTTTCATCCAACCAAATTATTCCTTATCTCTCTAAGAAATTTGCAGCGCCAAGCAACGAGGTCTTGTCGCTCCAACATTACCTTACGACCATTAATTTTTTTGTATGAAAATCCAACTTGCTTCAAAACAGTCGCTGATGAAGATTTACTGCCCATAAATAATGCAGACTCTCGTAACGAAATACTGAGTTGGTTTAGGATTGGATGTTATCTTCTACCAAAATAACTGTGTACTTGACGACGTATTGCGTCAATTTGAAATGTGTCCAATCTTGTTACACGTTTCAAAATCTTTCGTTTTTTGTTCGATGTTTGTAACGTTAGCAACTCACCTGCTGCAATTTTTTGCTCCTTTTCTTTGTGAATCTTTGTAACTGTATTTTTCCCAATACGTAACGCCGCAGAAGTTCTGTCATTAACTTTTTGCACTGATAGTAAGGTCCCATTGTTGTTGCGTTCCTGAACGAAGTAGTCCCTTACAGCACAAACAAGCTCTCGGGCTTGTGAACGTAACGGAACGCCACGTCCGATAGTCTGGTATGGTGTGCTTCTTTTATTCGTATGTATACGAGGTCGGCCTCTCTTCTTCATCACACTCCGTTTTCATGTGTTACTACGATAATGTTCTAAAATACCCCAAACTCTCATTCGCAAATCAATATAAAGTTTAGTTTTTAAAAAGACTGTTTATAACTGACGAAAAAAGCGCACACGAGAACTAAAATCACTAACCACTTACAACACCTCAACGACACTGACTGACAACACGTGAGATTGTCACTTCCGTAGAATTGGCAACACCGGGCCGCTTCTGTCAACAAAGCTCGCATGCCATTCGTCCAGAAGTCTACGAGCCCCTCACACCCTCTCCGCTTTCACTTCCATAGAATCCCTTTCCAGTTTTATTCGGACTTTAATACTGTGCGCCCATTGGCTGAGTGGACAAAGCACTGTTTGAACTCAAAGTAGAGGACGGACAAAACACAGTTTGTTCGAAACCCTAGTTTTGTTTACTGGATTTAAATGGGACAAAATATGTTTTGAAACAGTAGCTATGCACCACGTGGTAGGAAACGAAAAGATGAAACCAGAGATACTAATAACTCAGTTTTGATTTTTTTGTGACAAAACACGTTTTGAAAGTTACCTCCTCATATTAAGGTAGAGCAGATTTGCATTACACCAATCTTCTACTATTATAGTAATATAGTTTACATTAATTCCTGCTGTATGAGGCCTACTCATACAAAGTGCCAGACCATCAGCACACAGATATGCCTTCGGCAAATGGTCCAAGCACATTCAGTAAGTCGTTGATATATATAATAAATAGAACTGGTCCTAATGTGGAACTATGTGGTGCCCGGTAAGAGACAGGTAAATACTCTGACTACCATTGAAATGTACTTTTTTAAATCTGACTCTTAAATATGTATTACCTTAAGAGTTCAATATCAGATACTTGAAACCCATCGTAATTCATTTTTTCAAAAGAAAATCATGACACACTTTATCAAAAGCTTTTGATAATAATAATAATAATAATCCTTTATTGTCGTAAAACTGTAGTACAGCATTGACAACGTCATTTTAGAGCTAAATGCCAAGTCGGTACTAATATTATCTTAATCTAAGTACATTTAAATTAAATTTAGGGCAGGCATTTATAATTACAAGCAAAACAACAGGGGACCCAGTCGGTGAAAAATGAAAAAAAAATTTTTTTGTTTAAATATTAGTTTCTGATAGGCCATTTTGTTCTGAACAATTTGATATAAAACACACAAAACTTTGGCTACTAATTACTGGTTTAAAAAATATATTTGTATATGATTGCACGCATGGATTTGGTACTTTATCCCAGCCGTCCTTAGCACTCTAGATCATATTTGGTGTAGGTCTAGTTATAGTATACATTTCATATTTTTTGGTTATAATGTTTTGTCTGGTTGGCTAACCTGTTTACTTACTATTCAGTGTTCATCTGTTCTGTTTGTTTACATTTCTCATTCTTTCTTGTTCAAAGTTTATTGTTTTGAAAGTTTTCTAAACTTGTGTTGTGGTTTCGATAAATTATTATTTCTAGTGCAGTGTTTATTAGTTCTATATTGCATTTACAATGCCTAGAAGACCAAGAAAACCTGCAAAAGTGTTCAAGAAACGGAAAAATATAGGAAAGCCTTTACCTAGAGTTGGTAATGAGACTAATGACCATGTTTCTGACTCCAGCCCTAGTCCTAGGTATACTCCCATGAGAAAACCTAGATCATTCGAAGGTGTAGACAGTGCTTCCAAAAGGAAACTTGGGAACTTAGATTTGAAATATGATGCATACAATAAGGAAGAAAATGTAAATATTATTGTAAATTTGGAGTTGCTGTCAAATGCTCTGTCTCAGTTCGTAAGTTGTTCTGCGTGTGGTTCTGCGAGCATTATCATAACAAATCCTTCCAACATAGGCCTAGCCAGTAAATTGGAATTGTCATGTACTAGTTGTATGTCAATTCATAGCTTCTTTTCATCAGCCAAGTTAAATGTACCAACAACAAATCAATTTGAAGTAAATGCTAGACTAGTTTATGGTTTACGATCCATCGGTAAAGGTCCAAAAGCCGCTAAAACGTTGTGTGGAATTCTGAATGTACCGCCTCCACCAAGTAAGTTTTTAGTCTATGTGAACACTATTGGAAGCTGTATTGAGGATGTTGCTTTTGTAAGCATGAAAAATGCTATAGAACAGGCAGTAGAAGTAAACGAAGGAGAACGTGATATCCCCGTAGCTATAGATGTAACGTGGCAGAAACGTGGTTTTACCTCTCTGAATGGGGTAGTAACTGTGACAAATTTTGATACTGGCCTAGTTGTAGATATTGCCATACTTTCTTAACACTTTACATGCCCTAAAAGGAGTTCTGGTGAACTTCTTACTTCATGTGTAAGTAACTATAGCGGTCCGAGTGGTGGGATGGAGGTACGTGGGGCCAAAGAAATCTTCAGTCGGTCCTTGCCGGCATACAATGTGCGCTATACCCGATACCTTGGGGATGGTGACTCCAAGGGTTTTGCAGCTATTGAGGAAATGTCACCGTATGGTAATGACTGTAAAATAAAAAAATTGGAATGCATAGGCCATATACAAAAGAGAATGGGCACTAGGCTACGCAAGCTAAAGTCTGACAACAAAGGATTAGTTCTCTCGGATGGCCTAAAGTTAGGAGGAAAAAATCGGCTAACATCGGCCGTAATAGATCAGTTACAGACTTATTATGGTCAAGCCATCAGGAAAAATAGAACAGTGTAGAAGAAATGAGAAAAGCCATCTGGGCGTTGTACTTGCACGGATTCTGCCCTAAAGGTCAAGATAGTTGGTGCAAGTATAACCGGTCACTTAAAACAAAAGAACCATATACCCATAAGAACAGTATCCCTTTGCCTATAATGAAACTCATAAAACCTATTTTTACTAGTTTATCAGACCCAAAACTACTTGAAAAGTGCCTTCATGGACAGACTCAAAACCCCAACGAAAGCGTTAACAATATTATTTGGTCTAGGCTACCGAAAACTGGGTTCGTCGGGTTGAAGAGTCTACACATGGGGGTTTACGATGCAGTGGCTTCATTTAACTGTGGACAGATTGTAAAATGCCAAGTTCTTAGCAAGTTGGGGGTCAGTGTGGGGAAACATACTGTTGCTGCAATGAAACTCATAGACAGGAGCCGGCTCTATGATTCACTTCGGGTCGCTGACGACATCCAAAAAGCAGACAGACAGAAGAAGAGACAGACTAAGAGAAAGCAAGAAGACACTGAAGAAGACCCAGACAACCCCAGTTATGGAGCTGGGATGTTTTAGTTAAAAAGGTAATGAGAAAATAAAGATTTTACTTACAGGCTTGCGTTTTTTGCGATTTTCCGAAAAACTAGTTTTTGTAACTTGGTGCAAACTTTTCTCCAAAACTACTGGAGATAACTTCATGAAATTTTTACTACATATCATGTACATATTGTCACACATTTTAACAGAGGGATTTATTTGTTTGACAGTTTATGATCACATTAAAAAATATTTATTGACAAAAAACACAGAAAAAATAATATACCTATAAAAAAGTTGAAAACTTTGCTAAAACTAAATATAAATATAATCCCTGTGTTAAAGTGTGGGCTAATAAGTATAGAACATGTGGTGAAAATTGCATTACTGTAGCTATGGTACTTTCTGAGAAAAGTTTGCACCAAATGCTAGAATTTAACATGCGTAGCATAGGACCTTCCGGGTCCCCTTTTAATATTTGTTTTACAACAAAGTTTAAATAATAAAATAATACTAGGAATGATACAATTAATAACAAGGTAAATAGAACAAGGATCATAGATAAAACATCGAGAACATGAAATACTTTTAATGAAATCTAAATATAAGATTAAAATTCAATTAAAACCAAACTCAGAAATTCGTTAATTGAGTAAAAGGGGTTATTGAGTAACCAGCAGTAAAACTTACATTTAAACTCTTTCGGTGAATACTTATTAATAAAATGTATAACTTTGTTGTATACTTTGATGGAGATCACCGGGTGGCTGGATAAGCTTTTATTCAACCTATGAAAATCAACAGAAGCTTTATTGTTGTTATGGGTTTCATAATTAGAATTTTGTCTCACGTGTATGTACTCTTGATGACTAAAAGTATATTGTACTATGTCAAACAGATATAGGTTTATGACTGTTTGAACTTTTGTGAGAATAAACAGAGGCTTACAGTGTTCTAATAGGTCTGAATTCGTAATTATTTGAATTATCTTTTTTTGAAGGATCAAAACTTCAGACACTCTGCTACAGTTACCCCACAGAATAAGCCCATATCTAATTAGAGATTGAAAATATGCAAAGTATGCATACCTTACATAATTGCTACTAACACAAAACGTTAGACGTCTTATCAAATATATAATGCTTGACAACTTAGTTGTTAAATAATCTATATGAGGTCCCCATGTTAATTCATGATCAAAGTGTATTCCTAAAAACTTTATGCTCATGACTTTTTCAATTTTATCTACTATGCCTTTTTCACTGTCTACTGATCTTAAGCTAAATATAATTTGTTTAGTTTTCTCTTCATTTAAAAGGAAACCATTTGAAAGAAACCACTCAGAAGCTGTGAGTAATGTATTTTTGGTGTTATCAATAAGTTGGTAAAAACTACTTGAGATGTTTACGAAAGTAGTATCGTCTACATAGAGCAGCGATCTGGAGTTTACAGAAAGAGGTAAGTCATTAATACATATCAAAAAAAGAAGTGGGCCCAATACGGAGCTCTGAGGCAGCCCCCACTCCACCTTGATTTCCTCAGACCACTGTCAGTGAACACCCTCTGGCGACGGTTTTGAAGGTAAGATTTAAAAGAAAGAAGAGGAGCTTCACAGACTCCGTAATAATTAAGTTTCTCTACCGTAATATCGTGACTAACACAATCGAATGCAAGGCTTAAATCGCAAAAGGTGGCCTGAGCAAAGGCCTTACTTTCAAAGGCAGTCAGAATTTCCCTCACTAGAACATCCATAGCATCACCAGTGGATCGACCTTTCCTGAACCCGTATTGTTCCAAACAGAGATAGTTATTACTTTAAAAAAAACTACTTAATTGATCGTGAACTAAAATCTCTAATAACTTCCCAATTACAGGAATTATTGAGACAGGACGGTAACTGCTTGGTTGAGTGTATGATCTTTTTTTTTTAATGGGACACACTCTAGAAATTTTCAATTGGTCAGGGAAAATTCCTTCTTTTAAAAGAGCATTAAAACTTATACATAGGGGCTCAACAAATATTATAGATTTCAATATATTATTTGATAAGTCATAAACATCAAAACTATTAGAATTTGAAAGTCTTTTCAATGCTTCATAACATTGATTGACTGATAACTTGCCACCTAAACTTAATATTACTCTGAACATCCAATTTATTTTTATTTATCAACTCCTTATAAGTAACAGCTTTTTTATCTGAATTAATATGTGACTTAATTTCTTTTACAGAGTTAATAAAATAGTTATTAAAATCATCAGGAGTAATGTCTAATTTTCTCTCCTGTTTTGGTCCAAAACAGTTGTTTTTAATTAGTTTCCATGCAGCCCTACTCTTGTTTGTGCTTTGTTCTAAAAGATTTGAATTATATGCACATTTACAATCTCTAATTTCTTTTCTGTATTGCTTTTTTAATTATTTAAAATTATTTTCAACTTCCCCATCTATGTTATACTTCCTAAGATTACTTAAAAACAACAATCTTTCTTTCATTGTAGCTAATTTAACTGTATACCATTTATTACTCTTATTAGCAAATACATTTTTGTTTGTTTTCTTAATTACCTTAAAATAGCTTAAGTTATCTAATAAAATTTGAAAAAACATTCAAATATGCAATCAGCGTTGTTGCTCCTAGTTGATGTTAACATGCCTGCCCAGTCATAACATAATAAATTATCTGAAAGATCACTTCTTGCTGATAAAGGTAATACGAACTTTAGACCACTGTCAACCGATGGCCCATCATTTACATTGAATTTAGATGCTATTTTAATTTCTACTAAAATTCCATCATGGTCTGAATATGGAAATGATATAATATGGCATGACAACACATCATCCAAACCATTATTTATAAATACGTTATCTAAACAGTTATTAAGTCGCGTTGCGTTATTATTGAGAAATTTGAAATTATGTTGTCTAAGGATATTTTTAAACAGCTTGACAGTTCTACTGCATTTACTTATGTCAAATTGAATGTTCAGGTCTCCACCCATTACAATATGGTGATTCGGCCAACGGTTTAAATACTTTAATAGTTTTTCCACTTTTTCAATAAATATATCAGGATTTCCAGTCGTTGAGTGATATAATGATATTACAATTAAACTCAACTGATCAACTATTACCGCAGACGCTTCAAAATGAAACTCAGAACAGAACTGACTCACATCGCATACTCTTACTTGAAGGTCATTTTTCACGAATATTAAAGTGCCACCTCTACAATGGCTTTCTCTGCAGAAGGTGCTAGCACAGTAGAAACCTTCAGGAAAAGCCATTTGCGCTTCCATTTCTCTGAGCCAATGTTCCGATATACATATAAACGATAAGTCCGGTAAGCCAATTAAGAAACTCTCTAATATGAGCGATTTTCCATTAAGGCCCTGAGCATTCAAATATAAAAAGTTAACATTTTTAGTTGTAAATTTATTTGAAACATAGTCTAGATGCCTAGATTTAATGTTTGTTTTTCCCATAAAAAAGACGAATCAACCGAAGAAATTTCAGGTACTTTATGTGGTATGTCAGATACCTTAGGAGACATTTCAGATACTTTACGTGTTATGTCAGATACTATAGGTGAGATCTCATTCACCTTAGGTGAAATGTTATGGATTTCTCTTGGCACAGATAAGATTGTTGGTTTGGAAAGGGCTTCAGAATAACTTACATGCCCCAAAGAGGTTTGTGGTTGTGAGCTGGTGGTCCCTGCTGTCTGAGTCCCCTGAACAGGACAGCTTACCGGCAAGCTAGCTAGCCTTTCCGTAATCAGCCCAGCAAGAAGACGCTTTCCACTATTGCGAAGGTGCAGTCCGTGGGATGTGTGATGCTGTCTTCCGATGCTCCTAATCTCAACCATCTCCACATTCTCGTGTCGCCTACACAGCTCGGTAATGTAAGTGTTTACTCGGTTGACAGTCTGGTGGATGTGACTATGGGGATGTCGATCAAACCTTATAGTTAGGGGCACCACTAGTACACTGGATGACCTCAAGTACATCAAAAAGATTTCCTCCAGATGCTCAAAAACGATGTCCTCTCTTCCGGCGTCGACATCATTTGTACCGGCCATTAGAACGTAACAGTGCTTACGAGGGGCCTCCATGGAAGTCTTCATACTCAGGAGACCAGCCCCCGGCTTACAGACCCCGCGTATGGATGTTTGGCCTGAAACCTTATTACTCATTAACTTGGCGAGATTGCGGACATGACTATCTCCAATTACTGTGACGTCACTGAAAGGAGTTGTAATCTTTTCTAGATTTAACTGATAGTTTTTATCTTCTTTGTTGGGACGCTGTAGCTTGTGTGTAGTAATAGGCTGTTTTTGTTGCTTTCTTCTTTTTCTATTCGTAACTTTAGTAAAACCCCCATCGTCTTCACTGTTAATATTTGCATTCACATTTAATACCTCAAATTTGTTGTGTGACGATAGCTGACACACAGTGTTTTTATTAGTTTGGGTGGATATATTTTGAGTTCTTGACTGTATAATATCCTTCAAACTTTTATTCTCTGCTTCTAAACATCGTATACTATTAATCATGTTGCTTACTTCATATTTAAAAATAGCACATTCTTTACATGGTTGACTAAATGTTTCTAGTTGACATTGAAGCTGTTGAATTTTAAGATTGGCTCTGTCTAGTTCAAATTGTGTTTGGCTGTGTGAGACTGACGGAGATTCCGAGGTTACCGGATCAATGCTTGGCTTAGGATGTGGACGAGGGAAAACTTCTTCCGTATACTGGAGTAGTCGCTGGTCTGTTGAGTGATCAAGTATAGCTTTCATCTCATTCCGCAAATCTTGCCAGTTCTTCTTTCAAACTGTCATTTTCAGCTTGAGTATCACTGACACTTCGCTCGGTTTCCTCATTTACCTGTGATTGGAGAGTCGGCAAGGAAGTAGTCAGATGAGCAGGACGAAGAGACAGGAGTTTCAGATGTTTCATGATTACTCTGTGAATTATTAACCGGGATTTTACAACTAGTAGGATGAATTTTCTCAGGCGCAGAAGTAGGAGTCAGCATTCTTGATGTAACTGGATGTGGTCCTGAGTGACAATCTTTCGAAGAAAAAAATAGCAGTCTTTTCACTATTTGTTGTGATGGATGCTTTACAATTTCTTCCCAAGCATTTCCATATTATATCTCCATTTTTATCAGAATACGTTTCACGATATTTGTGTTTATTGTAAATAATAGCATCTTTTCCAGTTTTTGAAGTTTCTAACGTAAAGGACATAATATTGAAAATTAATGTAATTAAATATTTGAAGCTAATTTGCAGTAGCCTGCCCCAGGCGCAACAAGTACAGTTGAGTGTAGCGGGCTACCTGCCAATCAATTGCAGGCTGAAGGTTGAGCTTCGCCTATCAGATAACAGAGTGCATAGGCGTGATGTTATCGTTGCTCTCGAGTGTGGTGAAAAGCCAAGGTAAATTTTAAATTCAGACGTTGGCAGCAGCGCGTGACTCATGCGCTATGGACGATTTTACACTAATAAATGTCACATGAAAACGATATGTTAGCATAATTTAGTCCATATCACTAAACTGTTCTGCAAGCCATATATTAGTTCTAGAGCAATTACTGCAGTTGAAGACTTTTCTTTAAATATTATAGCTTATAGAATATGATAGAAATAACTGTCATACCGTTACACTTCCCTAAACAATGTAATTCAAATATTTCAGCACATCACTAAAACACCGAACCTATTCAATCAAACAGTCGTACCAACCACTTAGACACAGAACTAAGTAGATAGGTCTAAGAACTTGGCTTCTGTTATATTTTTTTCTAAAGACTCTAAAAAGGTTGAATATAGGGAAATCACAGCTTTTACTGTTGCCAAACCTACTCTAAAAAAAAAAAAAAATTACTGAAGAAATTGTTGCATTCAAAATACTTCATAATTTGATTATTCAACAATTTTTCAAACAAATTAGAAACAACAGGAACTAGAGAAATAGGTCTAAAACTATTACATTCACTTCTACTGCCTTTTTTATAAACGGGTACTACTTTTACATTCCTTAAGGCTGCAGGAAATATAGAATATAATATACAACTGTTAATTATTATTAATAATAAGTAATTAGTAAGTACTTCACTTATGTAATATTGACCTAACTTAAGTATCACGGAACTTAACCCGTATACATCGGTACTGTTACTGGCTTTCATATTTTTTAGACCATACTCAACCTCTGTTCTACTTACTAGCTGAAAATTGAAAGAGCATGATGACTTTAGATATTGACTCAAGTAATCAACTGACCTATTTGTGCAACTATTAGAACTAACATTTTCAAATAGTTCATTAATTTTTTCAATATAAAAACTATTTAGCTGGATTAAGTTGCTTTGAGGGTCTGCCTTTCTCTTTATGGTACTACTCTTTATCCTCCTCAGACCCATCCGGTAACTTGTAAGAAAAAACAAGTTTTATATACTTTTTCTAGGTGGAAAAAAATCAGGAAAACACATATATTTGTTGTATATTTTTACATTAACATTTTTTACGAAAAAAACATGTAACCCATAGGTTACTATGGGATCCTAATATTAAATTTACCAAACCCGTGAAATACAAAATTGCTTTAATTTTTTGTTTACAACCTAGAGTTCATGAAACAACTTGTAACAGTTTCTGTTAGAGTTCAAACAAAGGTAGACTTTGCATGTAGAACACATGATTCTGCATTTTGGTGATGTGCATCCAGGGAATCTGCATCGAGAAGGCTTACCATATCAGGGATTTCCGGAAGGTGCCCGATTTTAGATTTTCTGATTGCATCAGTTGGCATTGGTGTCTTTCTCTTCCTAGGGGCAGGCTGTGGCTCTAGATCATCAGTGTCTTCATCCGACTGATCTTCATCTACAGGTGACAGTAGGTAGTATGCGAGATCACATCGAAAGTCCAAGTAGTCGAACCTGTCTCGCTTCGGTGTTCCGTCTTGGTCATCGACTCTTCGTCTCGCTACCCATCCAGCTGCTGCTGCAAAGTCTATCAAATGGAAGATGAGCCTCACTGTCCATTTTTTGGTTCTGGCACATATTTTGTAGTATGATATGATTCTGTCAAGGAGGTCGACTCCACCCATGGCCATATTCATTTTCATTACCTGGATCAAAGAATGGCAGACGAGGAGGGATTGGCAATTCCCAAGTTGGATCTCTATCTTCATCGTCTGATAACTCTTCAATTTCTGACACCTCACTGAAATCGATACGATCAACAAACTCCAGCAGCGTCCCTGTAAAAAAGTGAAGTTCTTACAGCGTCCCTGTAAAAAAAAAAAATAAAATAAATAAAACAGCCCCTGTGAGTTAAAAATGAATAACTGAAACAATACAGTAGTGTAGAAATATGTATATGAATAATATGCAATTATAACCATTCAATAATTGCTTTGAAATAGTATGTGAAATATAGTAAACAAAATATTATAATTTTCACATTCATATTGGCATACGCAGTCCGGAACCCATAGTAACCATTAGGTTACAACCAAATATAAGGTTGCCTGGTGACCAGAAATGAAAAGTTTATTTCATGCTAACTATCACACTAACAGGAGTAACATCTAAAGACACCCTCTATTTTTTTCCAAAGTAAAATAATCACAAATAAGTATTTTTGTATTACACTTACTGTGGGTAGACGTGGGAAGTCCTGTCAGTTCACGTTCCGCCATTGTTTTGAGGTTATGATGATTTCAAGCCAGTGAAGTCAAATGACAGCGCTCAGTCAGGAAAGTGCCGAAACCTAGCGGAGTCCCTTGGGACTACTAGCAGGTTCCTACTGTTGACAGGACGTTGTACAAAAATTGTCAAAGATTGTAACCTATAGGTTACTCGGGGTCTGAGGAGGTTAACTATAACACATCATATAGCCTTGCTCTTATTATTACTTGAGCTTATGAATTTATCATTTTTCTTTCGTCTAATTTATTTCATTAAATTCTAAATCTCTTTTCATACTGATTGTGCACAACCTTTGCTGAATTTAGTCCTGTACTGATATAAATATCATAGAACCAATCACATTGTTCTCAACTCAGCATAGTAGACATTATTTGGCTTGGGAGGATTGGCTTAAACTTGCACTCTGGGAATGGTAAAGTATTATCAATAATAGAGCCTATAGTGTTAAGAAAGTAATTTACCTTAAAATCGATTGATTCATTAGTATAGATTGGATACCAGTTAATCTCCCTAATAACATTTTGAAACATAAGAATATTCTCCCCCTTCATTTGACTTGTGGAATATTCTCCTCCTTCATTTGACTTGTGGAATATTCTCCTCCTTCATTTGACTTGTGGAATATTCTCCTCCTTCATTTGACTTGTGGAATATTCTCCTCCATTTGACTTGTGGAATATTCTCCTCCTTCATTTGACGTGGAATATTCTCCTTCATTTGACTTGTGGAATATTCTCCTTCATTTGACTTGTGGAATATTCTCCTCCTTCATTTGACTTGTGGAATATTCTCCTCCTTCATTTGACTTGTGGAATATTCTCCTCCATTTGACTTGTGGAATATTCTCCTCCTTCATTTGACTTGTGGAATATTCTCCTCCATTTGACTTGTGGAATATTCTCCTCCTTCATTTGACTTGTGGAATATTCTCCTCCATTTGACTTGTGGAATATTCTCCTCCTTCATTTGACTTGTGGAATATTCTCCTCCATTTGACTTGTGGAATATTCTCCTCCTTCATTTGACTTGTGGAATATTCTCCTCCATTTGACTTGTGGAATATTCTCCTCCTTCATTTGACTTGTGGAATATTCTCCTCCTTCATTTGACTTGTGGAATATTCTCCTCCTTCATTTGACTTGTGGAATATTCTCCTCCATTTGACTTGTGGAATATTCTCCTCCTTCATTTGACTTGTGGAATATTCTCCTCCTTCATTTGACTTGTGGAATATTCTCCTCCTTCATTTGACTTGTGGAATATTCTCCTCCTTCATTTGACTTGTGGAATATTCTCCTCCTTCATTTGACTTGTGGAATATTCTCCTCCTTCATTTGACTTGTGGAATATTCTCCTCCATTTGACTTGTGGAATATTCTCCTCCTTCATTTGACTTGTGGAATATTCTCCTCCATTTGACTTGTGGAATATTCTCCTCCTTCATTTGACTTGTGGAATATTCTCCTCCATTTGACTTGTGGAATATTCTCCTCCTTCATTTGACTTGTGGAATATTCTCCTCCATTTGACTTGTGGAATATTCTCCTCCTTCATTTGACTTGTGGAATATTCTCCTCCTTCATTTGACTTGTGGAATATTCTCCTCCTTCATTTGACTTGTGGAATATTCTCCTCCATTTGACTTGTGGAATATTCTCCTCCTTCATTTGACTTGTGGAATATTCTCCTCCATTTGACTTGTGGAATATTCTCCTCCTTCATTTGACTTGTGGAATATTCTCCTCCTTCATTTGACTTGTGGAATATTCTCCTCCTTCATTTGACTTGTGGAATATTCTCCTCCTTCATTTGACTTGTGGAATATTCTCCTCCTTCATTTGACTTGTGGAATATTCTCCTCCTTCATTTGACTTGTGGTAAGCGCTACCAGGAAATACGGCCATCGTTGGTGCAATTTACCCACCAGCACTTACTTTTGATAATACGATAATAATTTCCTTCCCTGTTGCATTTACTATCTCGCACACATTCTTTTGACCTCGTAGTCCTATGACTTTTTAGCTACAAGGACAAAGCATGAACGTACAGAAGATTCCGTTACCTCGGATGACGATGAAGTGACAATCACTAATTTTGGTTTGCCCTAGTGAATGACATGTAGTATATACCAATCACTGGGGATAAAGTCATTCTGGGTTCCAGTAGATGACAAATATGTGTTTCTCTCCATTACTGTATTGGTTATGTCTCATCACCATGCTTAAACTAAAGAGTGGTTATTAAGGAATCTAAATCACTTGCAAAGTTTTTTAGTGAATGAATAAAAAAGACATTTAAGGATAAAAAACACTTATTTAAACGTTTTCTTAGTCACCGAATAGAAACTCTTTGTGTTCAAAACTTAACAATTTAAAAAAACCAACTGCTACAGCTAGAAACATTAAGTGAAAATAATAAAAACACATGACAGATTTTTTTGAGGGCTTTAAATGCCTTAAAACCAATCAAAAGCCTTGTTTTGACTTTGAATTCACTCATGTGTCAATTATTATTCCCTGCCAAATACTAGTACATTTACTAAATCATTTTTGCAAAATGTAAATGGTACCATAGTCTATCACAAAAGTTAGATGGTTCAATATTTTTTTTTGTGGACTAACTCATTTTTGCATAATACAATCCATATAATATTAAATTCATAATTTATGTTTTGTGTTTCGCCATGAAGGCACTTAACTGCTTTGGATATTTAATGTTTGTGGTCGGAAGTTGCTAGTTCATATTACGCTTCAGCTAACCTGTACTAACCCGTAGGCCTACTTATGGAGGTAATGGTCTAATGCCATAACGCGGGCTTTCATATCTTATATTTTGTGAAAAAATATTGCCCATACTGTTCCTCTATTTTTTTTATAAATATGTTGTGTTATTTCTGATAGCATTGCTATAGTAACTCTGTAGTTCATTAATTTTTGATTTGAGATTCCAATTCGTATAGACTTTCCACCTGCTATATCTTTCCGGCCAAGAAATCTTTTTCCCAAATGTTCCGCAACACGGTTTACTACCTAAAACCCCCAAGAAGGCTTTTGAGTCACCATCACCATCTTCTATTTATCTAACGTTTTGCTTGACAAGGGAACGACTAAACATAGAGACAGCTGTTTTGCTTTCCATACATCCACCGGAACCTTCACAATTCTTCAAATAAGACTAATACTTTTAGTGATTATATTTTCGGAGGATCATTTCCACTGTCTGTGCATCCACTGCATAATTTGGTTAAACCCTACACATCTAAAACCTAGCTGGTATCGATACTTGAGCTGGCCCAACATCCATTCATAGATTTGAGACCTCGCTTTTGCCATGAATCGTCAAAGGCGATTTTAATTTTGACATTTTAACCTTATGAATGAATAATGACGTCAGTGACGTCATCATTTTAAGTTATCGCTTCTTTAGTTGCAGTATCAATAGATCTTTCTGCTACAAGGGTAAAACAATCCTTTATTATTACTCTGTGCCTTGTATTTGGCATTGGCAGAATTAATATTCCTATTCACCTTAACCCATACAAATTCTTACATTCTTCTCGCACATATTATAATTATGTCTACACATAGGTTTACATTGATTAGAATTTCAAAAAGTATCTTCACTATGACAATGTGTACTGTATAAAGAATTGGAAGCTTACAAGCTCAACCATTCTGTCTTCTTCGGTCTCCAATAGCCCGGGTGATCCATGGCAAATCCTATAAACTGCATATTGTCAAAATGCATCTGACAAAATATCAAAACTAATTATTATATTGCTATCTGAACAGTGTGAATTATCATAGGCCTGAGCTTAAGCATGACATTTAACTTTAGAAGAGCTGGTTTTTATATTACTTGAAGTTGGGGATATCTACTTTAATTCTATGTTGGTTATTACAATACTTGCGCCCTTTAAAAACTCTCTTAAGTTTAGTCATCTTATTTGTAAACAAAATAAACTCATAGATCAATACTCTTCACGCTGAAATTCTCGTAGATAGTTCACGCTGACCAAATATTACTTAACTTTACAGTAACAAACCAACAAAACATCTGTCTTTGCTATCTATATGCATATAAACAATTAACCATAGCAACAAACTGAAAAGCTATAAACACGTGAATACTATAGTAAAATCTAGGACATCTCCAAAAATCTGCTAAACAGTTTTTTATAGTTGAAGTAATAATTATATTTGTCCAAGGAACATTGAAGACCAACGAATTTTTCACAATAGAATGAACTATAATTAAATATATTTTCTAGAATACCGACAATTTTATCATATTTAAAAATATCGTTACGTCACCAAATATATATCAATAATAAGTAAACAAACATTAATGATTATTTTATTAACTATTCTTTCTTTTAACCATCTATACCGTATACTATCACAGTATTGTGAAGATAATTTTGTAAAGACTATTATAAAAGGTTAAAATACCTGTAAAAATCCGTTTTCAGTTTTTGATTGCTTAAAATCCAATTGCAATTTCATGACATAAAGTCACATCTTCAGGGATTAATAGTATAGGTTATTTTTGAAACTTTGTTATTTCTTGCTGGATTGTGTCATGAAATTGCAATTGGATTTTATGCAATCAAAGAACTGAAGACGGATTTTTACAAATATTGTAACCTTTTATAATATTTAAATTCAGTTCGGAGGTTATAATGGATACATTTATAAAGTCGTTACTTCTATAGTACATTTAAGTAGTGAAATGTAGTTTTGAAGAAGAAAAAAGTACGATTTAATTTTTAATTTTTTTTCTTACACACCTTTTACCTCATATACATGACTCGAAGTTTATAAAATTTCAATCACGCTTACATCAGATCTTTAATTAAATATGTTTCATAATACAGGGTGTCCGAAAAGTAAATCTTCGAAAAACGGTTATATAGGTAATATTAAACCCACCCGCCCACCTATACACGTAGAGTGGTATTGACCCACCCACCCACTTATACACGTACAGTAGTATCGACCCACCAACCCATACACGTACGGTGGTATTGAATCACCCACCCACCCATAAACGTACAGTGATATTGATCTTTTATATTTCCCTCTAGTGTTTTTTATATTTCCCTCGACAGAACCGTACGTTTATATAAATATGTTCTAAGTCTATTCCAAAATCATATAAAACACAGTAAAACGTGTCGATCAAGTTTGTAAAGTGTCAGTAAATAGACATGATACCTACAGTCACTAAAGCTTGTAGTACACAACACTCTTGGTACGTGACGGTTGTTTTGTCCATATATTAATTATGCAGGACTCAAAGGGATGGCAACAAAACTGAACTAACTGATGTGACCAGAATAATGACCCTTTGTTCTTCCTGGCTTTTAGTGAAATGTAGCCTTAATGCCATTTACCCTTTGTGAAGCTGTTTATTCAAACAACGGCATTTGCATACCTTAATTCTAACAATGGTTTTTGAATAAATAAGTATATTTTAATGCTTATGTTAGTAGAACATAAAAATAAAAGGATTTTTTATCAATAGTAAGTATTAATTAAAATAATAATTGTAATCATATACTAACATAATTATAATCATTTTACTTCACAAACAGAAAGTGTTCTCCTGCTAAGAAAGACCTAATGTTAGCTCACTAAAGTTTGCAATCATTATATAAATATTGGCCAGTGTAAATAGTTCCTTATTATGCATTCTTAGACGTTAACTAAGTGTTTGTTGTTAATTATATTCCTTTCACACTACTCGGACGCAAGTCATCTCGTGTTGAAGTAAGTGTAAACGTTTGCTTATAATCTTGTACTTAATTATGATTTATGGGTATGTTATCCCATTATAGTCAGCCCAGACTGTACCTCCTCGCTGTATCTATAGCAGTATATAGAGGAGGTTGCCATAAATTTCTCCGAGGTTTATTTATGGTCCCTCGAAGCGATTACAGTTTGTCTCCATGGAAACTATTTATTTCTATTATAAAGGTTTCACACCAAAAGAACACATTATGTGGGCTTGCCACACTCATAGACAAAAAATATCCAATGTTGTGGGGATAGTAATTTATTGCAATTTCTTAAAGTGATATTTCCGTAAATGCTTCCAGTTGGTAAAATGTAAATAACTGTTATTTAAACATATTTTAATTAAATTCGTTTTCTGAAAAATATAGTAAATACAAATAATTTTTAATTTAATCAAATCCTAAACAAAATGGCCTAATAGTATGTATACATTAAAGTACAAAATTGAAACTTATTAAACAGTACCTATTCTAGTCTGATGTATAATAATAAATCATACATAAAGTAAGACAAGCTGTTCAGAAGCCTAACAGCCTACATGTGCATAGAAATACACCTACATACATATACAGTAGATATTTGTACATGTATCAATATACTATAAATATTTAATATTAATAAATAATGAACAAATACACACATGTTCAAGCACTTGTTTGCCCATAGGAACTTGTGGGCTATTCTACAAGTTGTGGAACACAGCATGTTGTGGGGAAGCGTTGTACATGTGTGTGGAACCCCTCTACGCATTTGGTTTTTTCACCTGTAAACTATTTATTTAGTCAGTCCACAGACTATTTTTTTTTTTAACTTCCCCATAAGTTATATACAGGGTGTCAAAGACGTGGTTTTAAATACGAAAACAAATCAAAAATGTTGAGTGAACATTTTTTTAATTTAAGTTTATTAGCCGTAATCCGCCTTTTTTTCTTTTTTTTTTACACAAAACGTTGATATTTCAAAAATCTTCAAAGATATTTGTATGATTCTTGGTAGATGCTTTGATACATTAAGTACCTCAAATTTCCCAAAACTTTCTTTTAAGTTTACAAATTTAAAATCACGGAATTGTTAAAGAAAAATTTCGCGTAAACGAGTAAGTAAAGTGAAAAAGAGTAAAATAAAAATATTTTATACATTTTCATGCCAAATCCAACAATGCCCTATTTATTGAAATCAGAACACAAATAAAAAGAGTACTGATAAATTGAGTTTTTATAAGACCCCGTTCCCTTAAAAGTAATTTCGCTAGATAGTAGATAGGGACAGAGGGAATCTTGTTATTAAATTAATACGCCTCACTTATTAGATGGCGAGGCATTTGACTATTTTATTTATTTATTTTTTTAAAGTTATTTGTTTATTTATTTATTTTGTTGTTGTTGTTTTATACATTGTATATTTTTTATTTCCTTCTTTCTATTCGGTTCAACTAAAACTATAATCAATTCAGGGCCCACTCCCCGGACTCCAACCACTACTCAATTCAGGGCCCACTCCCCGGACTCCAACCACTACTCAATTCAGGGCCCACTCCCTGGGCTCCAACCACTACTCAATTCAGGGCCCACTCCCCGGACTCCAACCACTACTCAATTCAGGGCCCACTCCCCGGGCTCCAACCACTACTCAATTCAGGGCCCACTCCCTGGGCTCCAACCACTACTCAATTCAGGGCCCACTCCCCGGACTCCAACCACTACTCAATTCAAGGACTTTACCCGGAGAACCCCAGTCTGGCCGACGATCCTGGTATAGAAACAATGTATTATGACAAAAGATATCTAATTCTACTCATTAAATCATTCATCAAATAATGTACATAGTATTCATCTCAGCCGTTAAATGTTGTTCTATCATTTTAGTTAGTTAAGCCTAGAATTGTTAACTTCAGTAATACTCCAATTCTCAAATTTAAGCCATAATTTTAAGATTCCTATTAGTATTTTACTAGAAATCGCATATATTGAAACTTATAAATTACAGCATAACGTAATAGCCTACGGACATATTCAACCTATTTACTCTCTTTACTTCTTTAATTTATCAATAATATATTTATTACATAACAAAATCCATATTAATCAACTAAAACTACATTCATCATATTTTAATTACCAGGAGCCGTTTATTATTATTATTTTTTTCGTTTTAAACATCTCTTTCTTACGTATTATCATTAGACAGACAGCCTGTCGCCATCTTACGTCTGATCATGACGTCACCATTTCTTTACATCTTCACTTCCAATTTTCGCCGTTTGAGAGCACTGCCATCTACCACTCAGAATACTTATTTAAATAAAACAGCTGATTTTATGTCCAATAAATTAATTCATATTTTATTTTATTCACCAGTTGTATAAAACCGGAAATTACTACTGTAGTGGTAGAAAATAGAAGTATGCTATTAAATATAACTTGATTTATAGTATTAAGTACAGAATTATGTAAAAATTAGACAAATCTATTTAATTTATAGCTTTTCAAATAATTTTCTAACTATTTATCAATTTTCAATTCCATCATCAAATTTATTATGAGCACTCATATGAGACAGGATGTTAATTAGCCACTTCTCAACAATATCGACTTCCTGTGCCCAGACCAGCGATGTGGGAAGAAGAATCTCCATTTTGAAATAGTGAAAGCAAGATCAAGTTAATAAGGGTTCTAATCCCTAGTGTATTATGAAGTGTTAAAAGCGTTAAAAAGTATTTAATAAGTATTCAACAAAAACTTTCCTTGAACTCATATTTTTCTTTTAAACTACAACCTTTTTTTCTGATACAACTACAAACCTTGGTGAGACCCATCCAAATTCTATCCATTTCATACCTAATTTCAAGAGTCAAGAACACTTCACTTCACACCTTTGTAACTATATCATTATTGTTCAATTTATATACTGGTGGTGCGCCTGCATGGTGTGAACTAATAATTTTATACCCTGAGACAACCTGTTGTAAACTATGTAACTTAAAAATTGTGTCCATGCTCTAAATAATTGATTATCATATGTAATAAAGATATCTGTATTTATAAAAGTCAATTTTATTGTTATTAAATTTTTATAATTTTTTACAAAATTGTGTGTCTTTTTTATCTCCTTCTTTATATTCTGTTCAACTAAAATGCTACTCAATTCAGGGTCCACTCCCCGGGCTCCAACCCCTACTCAATTCAGAGCCTTTACCCGGAAAACACCAGTTTGGCTTTCGGTCCTCATTCGATATAACCTACTTAATCTTTCTCAAATTAATCTTTCTTCTTATATATAATTTAATAGCTGTAATCTTCTTATATTTCTATACTGAACAAAAAAGATTTCTTTTCTCTATAACTCAACATAAAATTCTTCTTTATACTATATCCTTGCTCCTTACTAACCATAATCCTGGTGGCAATCATCTGTCTCGATGGACGACCTATGGGCGAGCAACGCGATATCTCATTTAATTTTTAATGTATCAATAATGAACTCCTATTCGGCCTTGATCGTAAAGTTAAGTATGGCACCTCTTGCATCAACAACTAACTAAGAGAATGACTTGCCTAGTCTTAAATTGGCTTTTAACGATATTAATCAAACCGCTGTACGAATTATTTTTTTCAGGGCCGCCTCTAACAATGAGATGCGACTCTTGAAGACAACTGTTATGTCAATTATATTTGTTTGTTCATATCAAATATGGCTTCTTCAATTCCCCTTTATCATCCCGGAATTATTGCACTCTGGCCACGACATTACCTTGCTCTATACATCTCGCGTGAATAATTTTAACGATATCGTTGTGTCGCTCGATTCTAGCTCTTTTTGTAGAAATGCACTCGCAGTGAACATAGCCTAACGTCTCTATTTTCGTATGGTACCTTTGGCATTGAACCCAGGGGTGGAAAGTATAATCGACTGCATAAATAAAACAACAATTTAAAGTAATTTACAAGTAAAGCCAGTCTCTGGTTAATGGGAGAAAGTTATGTCCTTTACGTAAGTATTTTTTTTTCTTTTCTTTTTCTTAGCAATTCCGGTAATAACAGTTTCGTTATTTATTGCTACGTCACGTTGCACATTAAACATTGCAAGTCCATTCAGTCTCTCTTCTCTACTTCTAGAACGTAGGTGCGTCTTGAGTAACTCAAGGCTTGAGAATGACCTTTCTGCACTTGCAATGCTGACTGGAAGAGTCAGCAAAGTCTTCAGCAGAGATTTTAATAATGGAAATAATACCGGATTTCAAATTTCAAACGCATCAATGGAGTAGAAAGGGGACTACGTTCATTGTCTACTACCCTATTCCATTTCACACTTCACTGACAATACTCAGCTTGAAGTTTCATTACAAAGTCTTCTTGGTTGTCAATATCAATGATGCTGGCATACCTTGAGAGAGACTTCTACAATCTTATGTGAGTCGTGGAGAGTTCAGTGGATCATCAACATTATGTCTAGAAAAGATGGTTGGCATCAAAATGTTTAATTTTAGAACATCAAGCACATCTTCAGAAAATCTTGACCTGAAGTCTTCAATAACCCAATCAAGTAAGGGTACGTAAATGTTTCTCCTGAAGTACTCCTCAGGATTTGTAAATGGAGTGTTAAGTCTGTATCTTTGCCTCAGGGTGATTCGTGGTAATTTTATTTCAACGCCCAATGAACTGGCAATATCAAAAGCTTTTAAACAGCCTTGAAATCCTGATCCTCTTCGATGTTGGTGCACTTACTTTTTAGAAAGTGCACCAGATTCAGAAGCTGTCTGAACATCAAGATTCTTTGTCTGGAAGAGTATACTTAAGTTGTGCGTCAGGTCTAGAATTTCGTTCAGACAACACAGCAACAAAAAACTCACTATCAGTAATGTTGTGAAGTAGCACCCCGGACGGAGATCCTGAGGGTGACGTAAACGTGGAGGCCGTGGTATATGCTTCGAATGATGACTCAGGCGCCACCCCGACGTAGTGACGGAGCGACCTGCCTTCCTGGAAACAGAACACGTCGCCACGTAGGTGCACGGTGGTTACACTGACCCCCTTTCAAGCACAATTGTTCTCCTTAGCAAGGAGCTTGAAGAGGTCGTGGCCGCTGTATCGTAAAGCCGGGCTTACCAGAAGAGCTTAGCCGGAGCATACGTCTGCTCGAGACCTTGAGAGGTTCAGATCGATCCTGAAAGAATTGAATTAGCTGTGCGTGAGCGCACCCTCAACCCCGGTCTTGCAGGGACAGGGGGCATAACTGTCTCGCCCAATGAGACAGCTGCGAAAGCCGAGAATGGACTCTTGACCATATGTGAGGTGAGAAAGATTGCTAAGAAGGTGGTCATGAGACTCGTGCCTTTGCTGGATGCCTCCTTGCACTCGAAGATGCGACGGCTCGCCGAGCCAAAAGGGGGTTGAATGGTGGGTACTCAGACGGTGACGGTCTCCAAGAAGGCAAAAAAAGGGCGGCTGGCCAAGACCACGACTGTCGTCAGGGCAGCTACCCCCAACCTCTCACAACCAGGAGCACTGATCCTGAAGGGGACTGAAACCCAGAAGGGGGCAGGCACCGAAAAGAGAAAGTGAGGGCGTCTGGCCAAGACCCCGACTGAGGTCGGGGCAGCAACCCCCAAACTCACGAAGTCAGGTGTCCCTTCTCTGAAGGAGCCCGTGACACACACCGGAGCCAAGGCGAAGAAGGAAGGGTGGGTGGCCAAGATCCCAACGGTGGTTGGTGAGCATTGCATAATATCCCGCAAGGGGTATTAGTCAGAGCTAACTCACCCCGGTATGGCCATCGGCCGGGAACGGGGTAAAGTCCCAGATAATGAAAAAAAAAAAAAAAAATGTCCCTCTCGACTTGCCCTCTGGGCCAGTAGTTTCAGTGTCATCTGTACTACTGTTGGGCTCCGTCCCAAAAGCGCTTGAAGTGATTTGTAAGCTATCAGCTTGTGCGAACTTTGAGTGACTTTAAAAAGTTGCGTTGTTCTTTCCTTATTGTTGGGATAAGGAAAAGGATGTAATTTTACACGTGAAAGTGGACAGCTCCTGACGCCTCCGCGCGGTAGAGGGTTGGCAACGGTCGCCTTGGGGCGAACGGCTAAGTTCAGGACGATAAACTCGGTGTAGACCGGGGCAGAGGACTCCTAAACCACCGATAAGACGTAGTAACTAAAGATAAGTCTAAGTCGGCGGATAAATTAGTAATTATTGGCCGTAACTAAGGATAAGACCACAAGATACTGTTACACGAGCCAGCCGTAACTAAGGATAAGGCTTGGACTCGTGATGTCATCTGAAGGTGAGGTGGGAACCACCGGACGTGTCACACGTTCAGGGACTTTGAGGGAGCCAGTGGTTTCCCTCACTCCCCTGGATTCCCGGACTGGCCTCCCTATGGGTGTGAAGCGCATCACACGGAGCTGGGCAGGAACTCCAGAACCCTGTCCGGGCCTCCGGACGACAACGCCGTCATCGCCACTTGCCTCCATAGCAGAGAAGGCGGAAGAAGTGGCCGGCGATAAGCTGGAAAATAGTGCTGAAGCATCAGCGCGTGAGGCAGAAGGTGCCCTTGACGCCACCCCGAGGGTTGATGACGATGAGTCCTCTCAACCCATGACGGAGCGTTCAGACGCAACTCCCACGTCTGGAGAAAGCACGAACGTCATCCTGCCGATTGCTGAAGTCTCGGAGGTTGCCCGACTGTGCACCCCGGATGGAGGTCAACAGGGCGGCGTCAACGTGGAGGCCGTGCCTCGCAGTCTGGATGAGAAATCAGGCGCCACCCCAAACGTAGTGACGGAGCGTCCTGCCTCCCCAGGCACAGAGCGCGTCACCACGTCGGCGCACGGCAACTGCTCCGACCTGCTCTCGAGCGCAATTGACCTCCTTGGCAAGGAGCTCGGGCAGGTCGTCAGTGCTGTAGCGAAAAGTCGGGAGTAGTAGGGGTTTGCCGTTCCTGGCCCAGTATTATCTAGGGTGGATAATCCACCGTAAATTTTAGATTGATAATTTCATAATTTGGTTAGATTGATAATTTCACAGTTTGCTTGGATTGATAATTTTTCATGGTTGAAAATGTTGTGTTTGCCGTTCCTGGCGCAGTGCTAGGCGTGAATTTTGATGGGGAAAAAATATCAGTGTTGAATGTTCTAGTTTTACGCGTGGGGTTGAGATTTGGTGCGCGGTGAATCCGGCCAGAACGCCGGTCGAGATTTCTACAGTGGCATCGTTTCGCGGAGCGCTGTGTAGGCAGTCCCGGCGGCGCGGTGTTTGTGGAACATTATAAGTGATTCGATCGCGGCACCCATTCTCCGCTGGGTTGTTTGACACGATAACATTCGCGCGGTTGTTTGCGTGAGATTTCGGTGGTGGATGCGGCTGCTCCGTCACTTGGCTGTCATCTTCCCTCGTCCTCTCATCTCATCCGTCGTCTTCCCTCATCACCTTAATATAATAATTTCACATCTTCCACAATACTCCAAAAAGTCTTCCACAATACTCCAAAAAGTCTTCCCTTAACGTTCGCGTATCGTTCAAGTAACGTTCAAGTATCGTTCAGGTGACGTTCAAGTATCGTTCAGGTTTCGTTTATCTTCCCTCGTCGTTTCTTCACTCTTCCACTCCAAAATACGACAAATGTTCAGGGTGGTCAGAGGAGACAGCTAACTCCATACAAATGGCTACTTATAAGACTAATGTCAACTCATCAGCACTTCCCTCGTCATCCTCGTCGTTTCTTCACTCTTCCACTCCAAAATACGACAAATGTTCAGGGTGGTCAGAGGAGACAGCTAACTCCATACAAATGGCTACTTATAAGACTAATGTCAACTCATCAGCACTTCCCTCGTCATCCTCGTCGTTTCTTCACTCTTCCACTCCAAAATACGACAAATGTTCAGGGTGGTCAGAGGAGACAGCTAACTCCATGCAAATGGCTACTTATAAGACTAATGTCAACTCATCAGCACTTCTGAGTGCTAACGATATGGCTTCAAAGAAGCAATGTCCTACTTGCAATGCGTTTGTACATGCATCAAATATGTCTCGACATCGTAAGACGAAAAGATGTATCGCAGCTTCCACAGGCTACCAATCAACGGTGCTAGCGCTCGGACATCTTCCTTCAACCACTACTGTATGTCCTCAGAAGGAAACTTGTCCAGCATGTGGTGTTGACGTTCTGGCTAAAAATATGTCACGACACCGTAAATCGAAACGCTGTTTGAGTATCGCAGTTTCAAATAATCCTAACACTGCAATGCCAGTACTCAACCAGGCATCAAACTATTCACAAAAGAAACCATGCCCAAATTGTGGAATTGAAGTGACTGCATCCAACATGTCACGGCATCGTAAATCGAAAAGATGCATCACCACTTCTTCTCCTGAGCAAACTGCTGCAGTTCCAGATATTCAGACTAGCTCAATTTCGAATGATGCAATGCTACAAAACAGGCATGTACTATATGTGGCACCGAAGTTTCTATTCGTAATATGCTTAGACACCGCAAATCCATAGCGTATGTCTAGTTCCCGGTGACTCCAGCGTCCCACCTATCCTGCCATAACCCCATCGAACGCTCACGGGCGTCTCTACGTGCCTGGCCCTTGGGCACACCAGCTCGGCGCGAGTGGAACACGCACGCCCGCTCTGCGGCCAGAAGGTCAATGGGCAGCACCCCAGCAATGACCGGGAGAGCTGCCCCGGGAGACGTCCGGTAGGCCTTAGTGACCACCAGGAGCGCCAACCGTTGTGCAGACAGTAGGACCCTGCGGTTGACTTCGTAGTCGAGTGCTTCTGCCCAGCATGCAGTGCCGTACGTCACCATGGGCTCGAAGACCCCACGATAGATCGTACGGAGCGCCTCGAAAGACATTCCCCACCTTGCATTCGAGGTTCGAGCCAGTTTGTCCATCACTTGCACCGCCTTGGTACCAACCTCCTTCCAGTGCGACCTGAAGGAGAGGCCTTGGCTAGTGACAAGCCCAAGGTAGGTGTGCTTCCGGACCATCTCCAAGAGGACCCCGTCCAGGAGAATCCTGGGAGGTCCACCCTCGTCGAGTTTGCCCTTCAGCAACATCATCTTGGTTTTCTCAGGAGCAAACCGTAACTTCGCCTTAACACCCCAGCCATGGATACGGCGAAGTGCCGCAGAGCCTCTGGCCTCGAGTGCCGCTCTCGAATCAGCCTCCACAAGCAGTATGCCATCATCCGCGTACGCATTCTGCGTGACACCGTCACCCAGGTCCAGCTTCAGGAAGTCATCAAAGACGATATTCCACAGCTGGGGTCCCAGGATGGATCCCTGCGGGCACCCCTTCGTCAGACCCTTGCGAACCTCCATTGACCGAAGTCGCAGGCAGGCTGAGCGCCCCGAGAGGTAGCTCGACAGCACAGTATAGAGGTTGCTCGGGCAGCCGACACGCCGTAGTTTCCAGAGGATCCCTGGCCACCAGGCGTTGTCAAATGCTCCGGAGATGTCCAGAAAGATCGCGAGAACGTAACGCGCCTGCGACTGCCGCACCGAAGTGACAACAGCGCACAGCGCATCCTCCGACCCCTTGGATCTCACGAAGCCAAACTGCCGCGGAGACAACCTCGCATGCGCCGGAACTTGTTCAAGGTGCGCAGACAGCCGTCTGGCGAGCAAGATTTCCGCAATCTTACCCATCACAGGCAATAGAGCGAGTGGTCTGTAGGACTTGGGCAGAGTGGTGTCCTTGTCCGTCCCCTTGAGGAGTAGACGCAGGTCCCCCTCCTTCCATATCCCTGGGAAGGTCAGTGTTCCGAGCATTCCATTCATGGGGCAGTCCTTTAAGACGTGGCCGACCTCGGCGCAGTGCCCACAGGTAGGCGCTTCCGAACGGCAGTGAGAGCTCACATGTCCCTGCGCGTAGCAATTGTAACATCGGACAACGGCGTTGTCCCCCGATACCCTGCAAGAAACCCACCGGACCTCGATCAGGGCAGCCTCAAGCAGTGCCTTATGCAGCTGGAATGAGCACTCGAAAACCATCTTCCACGCACCGAAAAAGGGCCTGGAGGATATGACAGTCAGGTGAGCCCCGACCGCCTCTCTCTCCACCCCTAGTTTGGGTACCGCGACTTGGTCCAATATGGCAGCGACCACGTCTCTGTCTTCAACATCAGTTGGTATGCCAACCACCTTGAGCCTCAGCTTCCTCTTGGGTAGGGCGATGGTTGTAAGCTCAGGCAGTTTTGCCTGAACCACCCCTAGGAACTTGTCCACGGCCGACTTGTGGAAGAATTCCACGAGAACGCCGTCCTTCGAGGCCGCCTTGACCGCTTTCACTGCGAACCCGTGCTCGCTTGGCGTGACCGCTTCAACGAGCAATGTCCTCACGGCAGTACTAGAAGTAGCGCCGGAGGAGCCGGGATACACAACTACGGCCGGTGACCTGGCATCCTTCTGAGGCGGGAGGATCTTGGCCTGACGGCCTTGTCCACCCCGAGGTTCCGTCGTCGGCGCGGGCTTCGGTAGGGCCTTAGGTTGGGCTTCAGGACTAGCCTTCGTCGCCTTCCCCTGTTTCCCTTTACGACCCTTAGACCCTGTGACAATAGACCATCCTCCATTTTCTTGGTCTTGCCTCGGGGCCTTAGTGGTACCCTTCGAACTCCGGCTCATAGCAGTCGCCGCAGGACGTTGGGCCACCTCGGCGAAAGTTTGCTTCGCTGGCAGCTTCGCCACCTCTTTCTTCGCGTCACTCGGGCCGGGACCAGAAGGTCCCGCTCTGTGAGTCGCCGAGCGCACCGCACGCGGCTCCGGGAGTGCGGGGGTTGCAGCCCCAACCTCTGTTGGGGTCTCGGCCAGCCGCCCTCCCTTCTTAGCCGTGGCTCCGGCGGCAGCAACGGGCCCCGTACGAGTAGGGTCACCTGACTTCGGGAGCGCGGGGGTTGCAGCCCCGACCTCAGTCGGGGTCTTGGCCAGCCGCCGTCCCTGTGTCTTTTTGGTGCCTGTCCCCTGGGAATTGGCCGCCGTCAGGATGAGTACTCCTGGCTGTGAGGCAGCGGGGGTTGCAGCCCCGACGTGAGTCGGGGTCTTGGCCAGCCGCTTCCTCCGTGCCCTGTTGGAGACCTTCTCCGTCTGGGTGCCCACCGTGCAGCATCCTTTTGGCTCGGCGAGCCTCCGTAACGACGAATGCAAAGAGGCGTCTAGCATGGGCACCTTGAACTATAAGTCCCATGACCGCCTTCTTGGCAATCTTCCTCACCTCTCGTACAGTCAAGAGTCCTTTCTCGGCACATGCAGGTGTCATTGGGGGGGACGGGTCCGCCCCCTGTCCCTGCAAGGCCTGGATTGCGGGTGCGCTCACGCACAGCTCCTGCAACCCTCGCAGGACCGATCTGAACCTCTCAAGGTTCGCTTTAGAGCACACGTATGAGCCTGTCGTGCTCTTCGTCAAAGTCCGACTTTTCGCTACAGCGCTGACTACCAGTCCGAGCTCCTTGCCAAGGTGGTCAGTTGCGCTCAAGATCGTGGCAGTACAGTTGCCGTGCGCCGACGTGGCGACGTGCTCTGTGTCTGGGGAGGCAGGACGCTCCGTCACTACGTTCGGGGTGGCGCATGAATTCTCAGCCAGACTGCGAGTCACGGCCTCCACGTTGTCGCTGCCCTGTTGACCTCCGTCTGGGGTGCACGGTCGGGCAGCCTCCAAGACGTCAGCAGTCGGCAGGACGACGATCGTTCTTTCTTCAAGTGGGGGAGTGGTGGCTGAACGCTCCGTCATGGGTTGAGAGGACTCATTGTCATCAACCCTCGGGGTGGCGTCAGGGGCACCTCCTGCCACACGCGCTGATGCATCAGCACTATTTTCCAGCTAGGTGCCGGCCACTTCTTTCGACGCCTCCTCTGCTATGGAGGCAAGTGGCGAAATCGGCGATGTCGTCCGGAGGTCCGGACAGGGTTCTGGAGTTCCTGCCCGGCTCCGTGTATTGCGCTTGGTCCCAAAGTGAGGCCGGTCCGGGAGGCCAGGGGAGTGAGGGCAACCACAGGCTCCCTCAAACCCCCCGAGCGTGTAACACGCCCGTTGGTTCCCACCTCGCCTTCAGATGACATTACGAGTCCTGGCTCGTTTATATTCAAAATTGTCTATTTCCTCTGTCCTGGTCTACGCCGAGTTTTTACCTCCTGATCTTAGCCGCTCGCCCTTAGGCGACCGTTGCCCACCCTCTGCCGCGTGGAGGCGCCAGGAGTTGTCCACAACACGTGTTTATTACATCCTCTTCCTCATCCCAACAATAAGGAAAGAACAGAACACTTTTTATTTTCAAAGTCACTCTAAGCTCGCACAAGCTGATAGCTTATAAATCACTTTAAGCGCTTTTGGGACGGAGCCCAACAGTAGCACAGACGACACTGAAACTACTGGCCCAGAGGGCAGTAGAGAGGGACAAATGATTTGGCCGAAGGCACAGTTTCCCACCAACCACCCTGGATCTCTTCCGCTCTTAGCATAATCCAGGCCTCAAAATTATTCATCTTCAGCTTTGCCGTAGCACGTCTCGCTTTCCTTCTTTGAGGAAAATCTTAATTTGCCCCTTCTTCCATATATCCGGGAATCTCCCATCCTTTAACATTTGTCCTACCAGACCAGCAAACTCATTCCCAATTACCCCTCCCACATTTTTTACCATTTCAGTCCTCACACCGTCTAAACCAGGAGCTTTTTTACATTTTAAGCTCCTTATAGCCATCATGACTTCTTCCAAAAGAACATTCACTTCTTCCCTTTCAACTCCAGTCCACAATACTCTTTCTTCTTCAAGGAGCAACTCCTCCGTTCTCCTCATATTTCCTTGCATTACATCATCATCACCTAATACATCTTCAGGTTGCAATACTTGTAGAAATCTCAAAACCGTTTCTTCTACTCCACTCGTTAGTTGACCATCCTCATTTATTACGTTAGTCACCATAGGAATTTTCTTTATTTTCCCCTAAGAATTTTATATGCTCCTTCATAGAATTCTCCAGCATTCATCTTATCTAACTCTCGCTCCCAACATCTTCTCTTTTCTGATCTAATTTCTTTTATGAAACTTTTCTTAGCTTCCACAAAAATCATCCTATCTTCTTCCTCTCTCCTACGTACACATACTCTCCGTTTCTTTCTCATGTCCCTTCTCAGTTTATCTATTTTATCCGTCCACCAACTGACACATTTCTCCTTTCCCCCTGTCTTTTTTATGTGTTGCCCGCAGACCCCCAATAAATCTCTCTGCAGAGCTATCGCCCTATCTTCCACCGACAAATTTCTATCTCTTTCTTCTATTTTAATTCGTAGATCTCTGTTTATACTCCTCCAATCCGCCGTTCGAAAATCCCACTTACCATTTTCCATTACATTTCTCCCTCTCTCCATGCCCCTTTTTCTTCCACCTTGTATCATTATAATTCTATGATCACTAAGTTCATAATCACAAACATCCCAGGTCCATTATGGTTAAGTCTATATTGGTCCCTCTTCGTTTATTATCCTCAAAAGTTGTTAAACATCCTTGCCTGTTTAAGATTTTCACATCATGCACAATCGCAAGCTCTGCAACCTCATCACCCCTGTCATCCGGGTTCTCACTAAACCACAAGACCGACTTGGCATTTACATCAGCCCCTATAAAAACTCTCCTTCGTACATTTCTCAAAATCTCATCCATTCGTCCTAACGCCACATGAACGTCTTCCGCCATCTTAAAATAAGCACACACAAAATGCCAAGTCATCGCTTCTTCCATTCCCTCCCTTATCTCTATTCTTACACAACAACAGTCACTTGTACTCCTATTTAATTCCAAGATTGCCGAACATTCCCTATTCAGTACTATTATAGCCGCCCAAACTTCACCGTTTTCAGCCACATAAAATCTTTCACCAATCTTTCCCATCATTTCACCATTCCTAACGTACGGTTCCTGAATCAACAATAAATCAATTCCATCTCTCTCACTTTCTTCTACAAAAGCCCGTGTCGCTTCCATTCCTCTCCCACAATTATAAGTTGTCTAACATTTAATAATTAAGTAGAGAGGGACATTTTTTTTTTCATTGGTTGTGTCTTTGACTGGTACCCGGCTTTCGCCATACCCAGGCATTACAAGGCCGCTCTCTCATACGTATTCCTAAACTCTTTTAATTTGACCACCAATGCAGGACATAGATGTTAGTATGTCCCTACCTAGCTGTAAGTTAGGGAATCCTTTGTAGTCTAGCGCGTCCACCAAACGCCAAAAACCACTGCCCCCTCGACACCACAACACCGTGCTGGGGCAGAACGACAGGGAATTAACTGTCTGGGGCATCCCCAGCCCCGAGGGCCTAACCATTAAAGCTAATATATACAAAACTAATCATGCCAATTGACATTCGTTTAGGTGTTGTGGGATATTGCTGAACTGGTTGATCTCAATAGCTGTTATTTGAGAAAATCAATCAAGCCAGTCAGAGGAATAATAATTTTAAGCCGTTATTTTAATAAAATGGTACCTACGGATTACTGATCAAGGCTCTCAGCCAGTTGTTCGACTGGTATGCCTTGATCGTTTCCTAAATATGTCGAAGTTGTTCAAACTCGTACATATACTTGGTTAGACTTAATTACAGACAATATCTTGGCTTGGAACTCTTTTCCTAACCGGAACAGTCAAAACCAGAGCATCTCTCGTCTTTAGACTTCCCTGAGAACATGAGCATTCTGTATAAATACACACCAGCTGTAATAAACCCGCTCATTGCGGAGTACATCGCCCGCCCAACACGGCCAGCCTAAACCCTCTTCCCGCAACGCCCTGATAAGAGGCGCACGCACCTCTCCCAGTTCGTCACAGTCGAAGGTCAGGTGCCCCGGGCAGTCTTCGTCTGCCCCACAGCGGCAGATCGGATCTTCTGTTTGGGCGAAGCGAGCCAGGTATGAATTAAAGGCTCCATGGCTTGTCAGATGTTAAGTGACTACGTAGTTGGGTTGCAGCCAGGTTAGCCCCAATCGTTCCCTTATGTCCGGGAGTATGGCATGGATGAAACGACCCTTGACAGAGTCGTTCCATTCCCTTTGCCATTCTTGTAATGTGAGATTTTTGATCTCCCTTTTGGAGAGATCTATCTCACCATTCTTGCTCAACAGGATCATGGGAATTTCCTTGATAACAAGGTCGATCGGAAGCCCTCCCGCCACAACGAACACTGCATCTGCTGACGTGGTTCTGTAGGCGCCCAGAATGCCCAGAAGGACATGCCTTTGTGCACTTCTCAGCACTCTCCTAACAGCCACCAAGCTGACTCTATGCGCCCAAGCTCTGGCAGCATAGGTAATGATCGGGGTAAATACCCCGTCATATATGGTCATATAGGTACGAGAAAATTCAGTTTGCAGTCCAGTTGGACTCCCAGGTATGTGATGGAAGTGACGAACTCCACTCGCTCTCCATGCAGGTAAACTGCGGTTTGACGATCCGCATTAGATTGCTTTCGGAAGTTAATTAACTTCGTTTTGTGCACTGCAAATTGGAGCTTAACGAGCGAAGCCCATCGCTCCATCTCACCTGTTATCGAGCGGAACTTCTGCTCTATTTCATTTCTCGAGTTAGCTTCTACTAGAACCAGTCCGTCATCAGCGTAGACTATGACAATACAGCCATTAGGTAATAGGATCCTCAGAAAATCATCGAACACAACATTCCAGAGAATCGGCCCTAGGACCGATCCCTGGGGACATCCTTTCGTGGCTTCTCTGACCATCATAGTGTCTCCCGCGGTCAGCACCATCTTTCTTTAACTGAGGTAGCTCTTTATTGTGCTAAGCACCTGTGTACTCACTTCAAGTCTTGCCAGTTTCTCGATAACTGCTGGCCACCAGACTCCATCAAATGCACCTTTGATGTCCAGGAACAGACCTATCACATATTTAGCCCTTGCAGCATTGATAAACGAAGTCGCGTGCAGGACCGCATCCACGGTGCTCTTTCCCCGTACAAAGCAGTACTGATTATCACAGAGCTTATTTTCTAGTCCCTTTTGTAAACGCAAAGAGACTAGTCTTTCTAGTAGCTTTCCCATCACTGGGAGCAAGCTAATTGGCCTGTAGCTCTTAGGATCGGACCAATCTCTGTCACCCGCCTTTCTTATAACTTTCAGCTCAGACGTTTTCCAGCACCGTGGAAAGACGCCCTCCTGAAAGAAGGCGTTGGCTAGACAGAGAAAGTTCTTCTTGGCTCGAACACTCCAATTTCGTACGACTTCTGGGGGAATGAAATCCGGTCCAGCTGACTTGTTTGGCTTAGTCTGGCTAATTACCAGATCCAGTTCTTGGGTTGTGAAGGAGGTCTCCTCCCCAACACCAACAGCATTTAGTGCAGCTCTTCTGACACGTTCATGTTCTGGAGTTTGGATCGTCCGGTGGTACCAGAGCATCCATGAGAAGACCGACGGTGTCCGAAATAGACAATGTCCATCGATCCCCCATTTTCATGCTGGTCAAGACCTCTGAGATCTTTAGCTTTTCTGCCCCAATCTTATATACGAGTCCTTAGGGGTTCTCGTTACCTACCGAAGAGCATAAGCTGTTCCAGCTCTCGGTTTTACTTCGGGCGATAGACTTTTTGTATTGTAGTCTCAAGGCAACATAGACATCTCTCAGCCTGTTCTTTTCGTTACAAGTGCAGCAGCGCTGATATTTTCTACGGGCTAACCTTAGTTTTCGCCTCGTAACACTTAATTCATTGTTCCACCATGGCACTGCTCTCGCTAACTTTTTTCTTTTGGGGATGCCCGCATCGCATCCATCCTTGATACACTTGGAGAAGACCTCTGCCTTTCTTTCCAGGTTCCCTTCGTACGCGTTATATGCGTAATAACGCAGCTGTTCATCAGTTATGCGTTGAACGATATTCCATTTGGCCTTTTTCACTGAATACTTACTTGTCTTTCTGCTTTGACTTCTCTGGTTGAGAGTAACAGACCATGTTATTAATCGGTGGTCCGACTGTACAGCTGTTTCTTTCACTTCCCAGTCTAGGACTCTTCTGGCCACAGCAGGTGTAGCCAGAGTCACATCGATATTCGTTTCACCCTGGCCCAGTTGGGCCCAGTAGTTGTTGACATGGGTAAACGGTTGACCTTCTCGATTTAGGATAACAAGACCGTGAGTCTCTATAAGTTCTTCTAGGATCTCACCTCGATTGTCTGTTATTCCGCTATGCTATGCTAGTGCACACTTTGCGTTTGCATCTAAGCCTATAATGACTTGATGTCCGCGCAACTTTCTCAGTGCTCGGTCCAGATGGTCTACGTACGCATCTATAGTATGCGAAGGCTGGACATAACCACTTATTACATATAAGGGTCCAATCTCCGTATCAATTTGCATCGTTTTCATATGCATAGTTTTGAATTGGAGCAGTTCCATGGGGTCAACTTTATCGCAAAACACTGATATTGCTGCTTGAGGCCTTTCTTGTTCGGCCTTGTTTCCTAGGATTTTACAATCCATTCCCAGGCCTGCTACCTTGCCACGCACAGTATAGGGCTCCTGGATGAGGAGGATATCCACTCCCAGGTCTATTGCAACTTGTCTAATTTCGTTCCCAGCTGTCATGGAACGTTGCAGGTTGATCTGGCCAAACTTAATTTGACCTCCTGCATGATCGAAATTAACGTCCATAATCGGTCTGAGAAACTATACGCTCAACTTCAGCCAAGTACATAGGACATTTCCTATCCGAAGTTGAGTGGTTGCTCGGGAGCGATTTTCCTCCCCTCAAGGAGCGCGCACAGTTAGCGCATTTAACCTTATTTGCCTTGTCTTTGTGCGGGCAGTTCTTCACTTCGTGGCCTTCGCCAGAACAGTGTCCGCATACGTCTTGTTTTGCGCTACAGTTCTTGGCCAGATGGCCGAACTTCTGGCACTTGTAGCACCTCGAAACTATATGATGGTCAACAACCCGGCAGGACAACCAGCCGAGGAAGACTCTTCCCGTCCTGATCAGGGAGTTCCTGACCAGGGGCGATACCTCAATCACCCAATGGGTTACTGGCTTATCCCTAGGGCCAGTTCGGAATAAGGGCCTAAATTGCGTTCTGTACGCCTCAAGTTCCATTTCGCAACTGTTTTGAGTCCATACAGCCTCTGCAAGTTTTTCCTCTGACATATCTCTGGGGACATCATATATCAGGACCTTCGGTTGCCTCTTTTTGGGCCGCGACATCAGTACCGTCGCCTTGAGCTTAGGCTCTTCAAGTAACTTTTCAAGGGAACTCTCGTCATGGACCTCAATTCCCACACCGTTATTACGAATGGTACTTATTCGTTTGATTTTAAGGCCCATCTCGTGTGGTTTTACACACATCTTGAGAAGTGCCTCCGTGGCTTTTGACGAGTAACCCTCAGACTTGTCCTTCGGAAAAACCAGAAGGGTCTTTTTGGCCTCGCTCCTTGGCTCCATTTTTGGCTTACCAGGTACCTTTACAGCCGGCACAGTACTTTTTGCAGCAGCAGCCGCATAAGACTGCGCCGGTCTCGGAACTTTCGAGATTTTGTCCTCCAGCGACGTCATGGCGGACTTGAGTTCTTCCTTGGCATCTGCCTTCCCTTTCAGGTAGGCATTCTCCTGAACCAGCTTCAACAAGAGTTGTCGCTGGCTCGAGAATATCGCCGTTAAATCTTTTGTGGCTTGGCTACTCAAGTTACGGGCCTGTTTCTTGAGGATCATAGTCAGATCCTCGGCCGCTCGGTTGATTTCCTCAATCGGGTCATATTCCATTTTTTCGCTTGAGGTTCTACGCCTCTTGTTGCCTTGAGGTACAGTCTGTCTCTGCTGTTGAATGTCCTCGTCACCCGAAACACTAAGGTTTCGACTACTCCGGTTCAGGAGTGTCTGTACATCGGGTGAGCCTTAAACCCGCGGAGTGCCTGACACGGCTGAGCCCTTCCCCACTGGGGAAGGCATGCTTGAGCTGTGTTTTCTTATCTGTCCCTTGTTGTTCGGACTGTTTCGCCGTAACCAGGATTTTTATTTCAGGCTGAACCTGTGACCTGGTCTTCGTTGACAGCACCCGTCTCGGGAAGGCAAGTGCACCCAAATGGACAGCAGGGGGGTTGCCCCCGTCCAGATGTTAGTGGACTACCACTTAGTGATAACCCCCTGACTGTCTTTCCGCTTGTGCTAACAGAGGGAAAAATCAGCAAAATACAAGAACTGGTAGCTTCCAAAGAAGCCTTTTAAATAACAGTCTTGAAATCGCTTTTAGAACACTCGATAAACGCAAAATCAGATCACTTTGGGCTCGGGGCCAAGTAGAGAGGGACATTTTTTTTTTTTCTAACTATCTATACTACTATGTCCAATATTTACAAAGTTGACGATTCCGTCAATACAGTCCTTTGACTAACTGATCCAGACGCATCCGGCTTCTTAGCCGCCTTTTGGCGTTTCCGTCCCTAGGTTGGGAAAAAATCCCGGAACCGGCGGGCTACTATCTAGTGCGTCTTTCGTTTTAGGTGTTATAAAATGTGATATTTACATGTTAGAAGCTAGGTCAAGTTTGAATTTTCGACGGTTATATCCCTTATTAAGTCTGAGGTGGCTTTTCTGAGTTCTTTGGTTGATAGGATCTCAGCTATTGATGGAGGCCATCTCAATTGAGCGTCTCTTGCCATCTCTACCAGTTGAAGTCTGGTTGGATACATTTGCCATTTTGGGCTTTTGAGAACTGCATGCTCAACGTCTTCTTCGGTTTCAATGCACCAGTCGCAATTTGGAGAAGGTACGAGGTTCCACCTTGAAAGATACTGTCTAGTTGCTCCATGGTTTGTTACCAGTTGCAGTAGATGTCTGTCAGGGAGATAAGGGAGGTCTTACTGTCATCTTACCTCCGGAAAGATTCTATGTGTGTGTCTTCCTTTGGTCGATAACAACCATTCATTTTGCCATCTGGCATTTGTGTCCTCTTTTATTTGATCCGGGGTTAGAAGAATATCGCCTCTTTTCCTTGCCCTAAAAGTGACTCTTTCTTTTATTAAGAGGTCGAGAGGTGGGCATCCTGTTATGACAAAGATTGCATCGTTGGAGGTGGTTCTATATGAACCAAAAATTGCCCTGAGCGTGCTAGCCTGTGCCGATTTTATGGCTCTTTTAATAAATGTATGTTGGAGTCTGTGGTGCCAGATTTCTTCCGCATAAGCGAGGATTGGTATGAAAACAGTATTATATAATTTCATGATGGGTTTTATTTTTACTCCATATTTTAGTCTGGCTACTCTAGTGACTTTCGCCATTGTGTTTCTGGCTTTGGCTGCGGCATATTTAATATGCTCAATGAATAATAGGGATCTGTCCAGGATCACTCCTAGATGCTTAGTACTGGCCTTAAAAGGAATCTTAATGCCATTTAATTCCAGGATTGGGTCTCGTCCTCTTAGTTTACCTTTGAATTGAACTGCAACTGTCTTTTCTGGGGCGAATTTTAGTTTCACTTCTTTTGCCCATTTGTCCAGGATGATTTTCAGTGCGGTAAATTTATTTTCCAAGTCTAATCTGGACCTACCTTCAATTAATGCCACCGCATCATCCGCATATGCAACAATCTGCACACCTTCTGGAGTATTTTTATTTAGCAGATCATCGAAGATCATCAGCCAGAAAAGGGGTCCCTTTATTGAGCCCTGTGGACAGCCCTTGGAGGCAAGTCTCCTTATTTCTGCGTTATTGTTGCTAACAAGCAGAGTTCTTTCGGACAGGTAAGATTCAATTATCTTGTACGTTTTTAATGGTAGGTTAATTTCCCTGGCCTTTTTTAGCACACCTGGCCACCAGACCCCATCAAAGGCACCGCTTATGTCCAGGAAAATTCCAATGACATATTTGTTTCTTGAATTCCTAATGACTGAAATAATATCAGATATCGCGGTAACTGTGCTTCGGCCCTTTAGAAATCCATGTTGTCCGGGGCTAAGAAGTTTGTAATCATAAATCTGATCCAGTATCCTATTTCTAATTAGGCGTTCAAAGACCTTCCCTAAGACCGGAAGGAGACTTATTGGTCTATAACTTTTGAGTTTGCTTAAGTCTTTATCTACAGATTTGGGAATGAAGGTGACTCTGGCTGTTTTCCAGATCAGCGGGAATTGCCCCTCATCATATAATTCATTATATATTCCTAACAAAATCTCCTTAATTTCATCATTAAAATTCTTTATTACATCTATTGGGATTAGGTCAGGTCCTGGGCATTTTCCCAACTTTGATTTTCTCAGAGCAGTGTCTAGTTCCATTGTTGTAAAAGGAGGCTCAGTATTGTAATTATTATATTTTTCCGTTAGCTGTTGTCTTACCACTTTGTGCTCATTTGTTTCGTCATCAACAGTGTCTGCTGGAAGAAGCTGATCCATTAAGAGTCTTA
Source organism: Stictocephala bisonia (assembly GCA_035578905.1). Classification (NCBI taxonomy): domain Eukaryota; kingdom Metazoa; phylum Arthropoda; class Insecta; order Hemiptera; family Membracidae; genus Stictocephala; species Stictocephala bisonia. The sequence continues at coordinate 34,832 of JAQJVL010001614.1, read as the reverse complement.
AAGATTCGTCAGTTGTTTCGGTATAAGTTTGATCTTCCCTCTCAATAGAGATTAGAGCTGTTTTGTTTTCAATTTTTCCTGTCCCCAATTTCTAGACAATGCTATATGGGTCCTCGTTTAAGCTATTAGCGACAAAGGTTTCCCATGAGTCGGTTTCGATTTCTTAATTAGGGACTTGTAAGCATTCTTTTTTACCCTGAGCCTCTCCGCTAGGTGTTGTTTGTATTGGCCAGGGGGACATTGTTGGAACCGTCTCCTTGAAGTGTACAATTCTCTTTTTAACTTTGTTAAGTCTTGATTCCACCAGGGAACTTTCTTTAACTTGGTTGAGCGTTTCCTTAGTGTCCTTTTTGCATGAGATTTCCACAATTCTTTGAAAACTCTCAGCATTTTCTTTTGGATTCAAAGGTGGGACAGTGGCATTAATCTGGGCAAGTATGCTTGAATTGAGTTGTTCAAAGGACGCTCCTTTGATATTATATCCCTTTGGTGGGATTTGCCCTGTCTGGTCTGTCGAGATTACTTCAAGAGTAATCAATCTGTGGTCGCTAGAGCTTTCGTTTAAATGGACCTTCCAGTTATTGATTTATAGGACCAGTTGTGGGGAAGCCAAAATTAAATCTATGTTTCCCCCTTCCTCGTGCGTGGAAGGCTGACCTGGTTGATTGATTATATGAAAATGTTGTTCAAGGAGGAATTCCTCTAGTTGTTCGCCTCTTACATTAGTGTATTCATTATGCCATGTAGTTGATCTAGCATTTGCATCCAAGCAAACAAGCACCTTTTTGTCTTTTAGATCGCTCATTGTTAGTTTTAGTTTTTCCATAAAAGGCACTATATCTTGACCAAATTGGAAATAGGCTGAGATCATATAGATGTTGTCACCAAATAGTAGAGAGGGACAGATGATATGGCCGAAGCCACAGTTTCCCACCAACCACCCCTGGATCTCTTCCACTCTTAGCATAATCCAGGCCTCAAAATTATTCATCTTCAGCTTTGCCCTAGCACGTCTCGCTTTCGGGTCAAAGCACCCTCAAAATCATCTGCCCCCTCCCCCAGATGCCCTATGCATCTGAGATCATCGGAATAATCTTCTCACAATAGTACATCATAATTATGTCTTCATTGTATTCATTTCCTTATAAATCATGCTACATTTTCCATATTCATCACTCTCTCATCCAGCTCCTTACGCTTCAAGATTTTTCTGCACATGTCACAAAATATTATTCTCACATTGTCTTTCATCATATTTCCCCTTATCCAATCCTGTCCAAGCTCTCTCATCACAGCCCTTAATTCAGTTCTCTCCTCTTCATATTCTTCACAAACACTTATCACATGCCATTCATCTTCTTCCATTCCACAGTCATTACAACTATCATCTTCAACAAGGTTGAATCCACGTAATTTATGTTTAAAATTCCCATGACCAGACACTACTTGAGTCACATAATAGTAGACAATAAGTGGCAGAGCAAGACTCAGGTCTCTATAGTATCACGGAAAATGAAGGCGCTACCTTTTAATTAATTAATTATATATTTAAAAATGAAGGCGCTACCTGCAATACAGTATTGAAATGCGGGACTTGCCTACTAAAACATTAAGGCGCTTTTTATTTATTAATAAATACACTGTTAGCATACCTATTTAAATTAATTTTTTATTTAATTTTTATCAACTTATTAATAAATACACTGTTAACCTAGCTTTATTATATAACATACACTGTTAGCCTACCTATTTAATTAATTTTTTATTTAATTTATATCATTTTTTTGTAATAAATACACTCTTAACCTAACTTTTTCCATGTTATACTATATAAAATGCACTTTTTTGTCCAATATTTTCCATGTACGTACTTAACACTCTAGGCAACCCGCAATACACGTTTTATTTAAAAATCAAGGGGCAGCTATTATTTATATTAATTATTTACTTCTTTTTTATTTTTATTTAATACACCGTTACTCCCCATATACTTATCTATCTAATCACAGTTGTGTACGTACTTAACACTCTAGGCAACCCGCAATACACGTTTCATTTAAAAATTAAGGGGCAGCTATTATTTATATTAATTATTTACTTCTTTTTTATTTTTATTTAATTGTTACATACGAGGCCTACTGGTGTACGGCGACCGAGCTTTATCGCTGTTATCACATCACTTGACCTCTAAGGTTAGCATGTGGTTGATATGCACGTGGAGCGTCCATGCGGTGCTGATTAATGTAACACTGACCTCAAAGGTCAACCCGGGGCTGTTATCACATCTGCTTCCGTTACCACAAGCATTGTTTTACATCTCGTGTCTTGCACAATCTCTTTTAACGTAATCGGAGTTTCATGTCTGGACAGGCACGTGACCTAATTGCCCCAACAGTACTACACAGGATGACGTAATCGGAGTTTCAGTCTGGACAGGCGCGTGACCTAATTGCCCCCTCCCTCATCCATCCCTATATAAACGACCAACACATTCAATCTTTCTCACTTCTGCTCTTGCGCTCGTACTGATCAGACGTGTCCTCACTTTGCTCCTACTCGTTATTAAATACAATTATCTTGTAACTTATATTTTGACCTTTGTTCTTTGTACGGTATTTTGAATTTGTTTCACCCCTCCCCCCCCCCTCATCCATCCCTATATAAACGACCAACACAATCAATCTTTATCACCTCTGTTCTTGTACTCGTACTGATCAGACTTATCCTCACTTTGCTCCTACTCACATAATTCTTGTAATTTTGGACACCGTTCTCTGTACGGTATTTTGAATTTGTGCCCTTTGTTTTACTTTAATTTAAAGTAAATTTAATTACCAAAGATGGAATCCTTTGCCATTAATGATAACCTAGTCACCATTTCCCGTCAATTTGACACTTCCGACCCTGATCTCCTTAACGTACTTTCCGATCATAAAAATAAAATCATGGTCGAAATAAATAAACACCTAAACAGGCTCGGGGGAGTAAAATGGTACATCGCGGTCCAAATTAAATTCACAAAAATTGTTAACAACGAAGAAATCTCAACTACTCCATTCTTTCACGGCAAAACTCGTCCTTTGTTACCTTCCGATTCTCTAGATGTACAATACTCTGAGGCTACAGACAAAATTTTAGAAAGCGTGGCTAAGTGGGTAAGTCAAGGTAGTGGGTGGGTAATAGAAAATGTTTTACGACTCGATTTGTTTATTGTTAAATTTCAACCTTTGTACGCCTCTTCTTTCATACCCACCCCGAAAAAAATCTCTAACCCCATGCATGGAATTATAAATGTAAAAAATTACGATCAAAAATGTTTCCTGTACTCTGTACTTGCCCAATTGTACCCTGACCGAAATAGGCGAGTAAGCTATTATGAAATCTTAGAATCTAAATTAAACATGTCTGGGATTAGCTATCCTGTCAAAATTACCGATTTAGATAACTTTGAAAAAATGAACCCTGCTATCTCTGTAAATGTCTTTGGATTTGAAAACGACGAAATTTATCCTTTACGTATAACCAAAGAAAAATTTAGAGCTCACCATGTAAACTTGTTACTACTGACCACTGACACCACTACTCACTACTGTCTCATTACTAACATGTCCCGACTTTTAGCTCACTTGACCAAACACGACCCAGCTTCATACTACTGTGACTACTGCCTACACAGATTTTCCTCCCAACTACGACTTACTAACCACTTACCTTTGTGTTCACCACACGGTGCACAAAAGACTAGACTACCGACTGATGACGAAAAATACATGTACTTTAAAAATTACACTCTAACTCATAAAGTTCCCTTCACAATATACTGTGACTTTGAGTCCTTTGTTGTACCTATCCCTACAGCACTGAATGACCCTACTACTTCACACACTACCAACACTGCCCATCACGTCCCCTCTGGCTTTTGTTACGTAATCATTGACAGTAATGGCAAACCAGTAAAACAACCCAAAGTCTATAGCGGTCCCGACGTTGTAGATACTTTTCTAAATTGTTTGATTGATGAGTCTGAGGAACTCTTACCAATTATTAAAAAGAATATTCCTATTAATATGTCTCCACAAGACAAAATTATCTTCCAAAATGCTACCACCTGTCACCTTTGTCAAAAACCTTTACACGGAGACAAAGTGGCCAATCATAATCACCTAACGGGGCAGTTCTTGGGACCCGCCCACAATTCATGTAACTTAAATTATAAAGTTCCTAATCACATTCCAGTCTTTTTCCATAACCTCAGAGGTTATGACTGCCACCACTTGATCCAAGGGTTAGGTAAATTCAAAAAAGAAAAACTGTCATGTATCGCTACAACCAGTGAGCGGTACATTTCAGTCACCCTTGAATCTTTACGATTTTTGGACTCACTCCAATTTCTTAACGCTTCTTTGGACACACTCGTGTCCAACTTAGTTTCTGACGGGGCATCAAAATTCAAAATTTTAGGGCAGTGTATGACCAACACAGACTTACTCTTACGAAAAGGTGTATTTCCATATACATACATGACAGACGAATCAAAATTTAACGATACTGAACTGCCTCCCAAGGAGGCGTTCTTCAATGACCTGACCAAAACACCTATCACTGACGATGACTATGCACACGCACAGACTGTGTGGACAGCCTTTAATATGACTACTATGAAACAATATCACGACTTGTACCTACTGACTGACGTGTTATTACTGGCAGACGTGTTTGAAAATTTTAGGACGACCAGTATGACTTACTACGGTATTGACCCCTGTAACGTCTACTCTGCCCCTGGACTGGCATGGAATTCCATGCTAAAAATGACAGACATACGTCTTGAATTACTCACAGACATTGACCAACACCTGTTTGTCGAGTCTGGGATCCGGGGCGGTGTCTCCATGATACCCAACCGGTACGCCCAGGCCAACAACCCTTACTTACCACACTTTGACAACACAAAACCAACCAACTATCTCCTTTATCTTGACTGTAACAATTTGTACGGGACCAGTATGTCTGATAGACTCCCAGAGTCTGATTTCAAATGGATCGACCCCCGAAACATTGACTTTACAAAAGTACCCGACGACTCCGACATCGGTTACATTTTAGAAGTTGACTTACACTACCCAGACCACTTACACGACTTACATTCCGACTTCCCACTAGCCCCCGAACGAAAAATGGTGACATACGACATGCTTTCCCCCTACTGTAAGGACCTACTTCATGAACTCGACTACAAACCTCCAAAGACTGAAAAACTACTAACTACACTGTGTGACAAAACCAAGTACGTTGTACATTACCGCACTCTAAAACTATACTTACAACTTGGACTTGTACTGACCAAAATTCACAGAGCTCTAAGTTTTAAACAGTCCCCATGGTTATCCCCATTTATTAACTTCAATACAGAGAAAAGAAAAGAAGCGAAAAATAACTTTGAAAAAGATTTTTTTAAATTAATGAACAACGCTACGTACGGGAAATCATTGGAAAATGTAAGATCTAGGATAGACTTTAAACTTGTAAATAACGAAAAACAATTGGTCAAATGGACAGCTAGTCCCAGACTTAAAACATTTTTTGCATACAATAAAGATATCGCGGGATTGGCTTTAAAAAAACAAACAATTTTCCTAAACAGACCCATTTATGTTGGATTTACAGTATTAGAAATTTCAAAATTAATAATGTACAACTTTCACTACAACTGGGCAATTACAAAGTATGGGAAAAACACAAAACTTTGTATGACTGACACAGACTCACTATTCTACAACGTATATACTCCCGACGTTTACACAGATATGAAAAACGAATTACACCTTTTTGACACGTCCGACTATCCACCTAGCCACCCATGCTACAGTGTAGAAAACAAAAAAGCGTTAGGAAAATTTAAAGACGAACTAAACTCAAATCCGGCTAGGGAAATAATTGGCTTGAGAGCGAAATGCTACTCCGTTCTAAATTCTAATCTAGAGGAAAAGAAGGTAGCCAAAGGCGTCCCCCGAGTCGCGATAAAAAAACAATTGTAACACGAAATGTACAAAGACTGTTTGCTTAATCATTTGACAAAAACAACATCCGCTCTAAACATCCGTAGTGAAAAACATAAAATTTACACACAACACATTTCAAAATTATCACTTTCCCCCTTTGACGACAAACGCTACATTTTGGAAAACGGCATAGATACTTTGGCCTACGGTCACCATTTAATTAACAAAAAACGAGCTTTAGAACACAACCATGATTACACAACTAAAAAACCAAAACTAAAATAAAAACGTACCTTACAAAAGCAAACTCATCTTGACGTAAGTCGTTTTAGCCCTACTCCATCCACTCCATGACTGTCCACCACTCCCTCCCCACCACATCCATCCTTATCGCACTAATGGCATCGATCCCACTACATCGGAACCTTTCTAAAATATTGGACAGTTTCTTTGTATATATGAAGATTTGTACATAACTTATCCGTAAATTTGTAATATTTGTAAATAACCGGGTCCTTTAGCAGTTTCAATGTACATGCAAAGTCTACGAGTAATACTTTGAGCAGTACCACACTGTTACAGGTTACTAACATGTCCGTAGAAACCCAATTTACGACATTGGATGGGCTCAACCCGTCCGTAGTGCAATATAAAAACCTCGTACTGGGCGGACCTTCTTCTTGATTACGGTAACTCCTACGCCAGGTAAGTAATGTTAAGTTAGTTTTAAGTAAACTCTTTTACCGTCAACTTTTAAAAAACAATCTGTAAAGTAAATTCTGTTATAATATGGACACTTTTGTAAGTTTACATAACTACAATTTATTAACGGATATCTCCAGCTCTGTGTGAATTTCTATAGAATACCGTACCATCAAGGTGAGGGCGGCCCAAATTTAATAAAAAATCGCCCGACTGTTCTCTAAGGCAGCTGTAAAACGCGTAAGACCTGAGGCGGTCCTGCAGCTTGGGGCTGGGCTAATCCCCGTAAGACCTTGAGTCGCAGTCCGGGCCCTCGTAAGGTACGTGTATGATTGAATGTTACACTCTATGGCTGGACAGTATCCGTAGGTCCCGTGTGTGAGGGAGAGTAACCTACAAAAAAAGAAAAAAACACAAAACCTACTGTAAAAAAACAGAATCAAAAATAATAAAAACAAATTTATAAATAAAAACCCCTTTGTAAGTCTGTACGTCACATTGAAAGGCTTCTCTAAGTAAAGTGATGTCTTTACTTACAGAGGGACCCAAAAAATACAAAAAATAAATAAAAAAATTATAAAAAAAAAATAACTAAATAATACTGAGAGGTAGCATTTTGTTGGTTGGCTACCACCGTAGTGAGCGAGGTTGGGGCTCATTACACTAAAATACCCGTGGGGGATACCAGTCCTCTATCGGGCGCGTCCCATGGGAATTGGGCAATGCCCTTCAGTTTTGCCTTCAGCTTACTTGAGGGTAGTGAGGAATTAAATACTCACCGTGAAAAAAAACTGGTTAAATCAAAAACATTAATAAAATCTGTGAGAAAGATCATGGTATAGTACAGAATCAGGAAGTGATCTTAATAAGATATGGTAAAACTTTCTATAAAAAGAGTAAATTCCATCCAAAAGTAAGAAAAAATCAAAGATACATACAAATTTCAGAAAAAGAGTCATTTTACATAAAAAATGTGTTGAAAAATTTTTCAAATCAAGGAAGAACTACCAACATAGTACTCTCCAAACCCCTTAAAATTTAGTTAAAATGTCAATAAATAGGATTATTTGTGTACAAAATATGTTATAATTCCCTAAAAGCATTAAAATTCAGTGTCATAACAATGATATTTGTTCTAAACATTAAAAAACCTTTAAAATTATCTAATAGACTCTTTATAAACTTAGTTTGTGCTCAAAACAACACACAAAAGACCAAACACAAACTCTACATATAAGACTCTTGGTTGGCCACCCACCTACTCAACATACAACAACTCTGATAGATCATCCACCTAACCATTACATAAAACCTTTGATAGACCACCAACACACATGAACAACCTACCTACGTAACATCCAACACTCTTGACTTACCGCCCACCTACTCAACACACAGATAGACTACGTAACTAACCATTACATAAAACCTTAGATTGACACCCAACATTCATGGAAGACCTACCTACCAAATATACAACTTGATTAACCACCTACCTACCCATCACACATTTCTCTTGATAGACCAATCACCCTCCCCTAAAAAGACTTTTGTCAGACTATTTACTTAACATACAAGACTTACCACCTAATAGACAATCTACATAAGGCTTTAGTTATCATTCCACCTATCCAACACACATGTACAAGACACCTACCAAGCTCCATAACCCTACCTATCCATTAGTAAGACTCAAGATTTACCCAACACACAGTTATCTTTACAGACCAACTACCCTCTCAACACATAAGAATATTAGCAGACTCTACCTACTTAACATACAAGACTTACCACACACCTACTCAACACACAAAAGAGCAACCACACACTCTACATATAAGACTCTTGGTTGGTCGCCCACCTACTCAACATACAACACCTCTGATACACCATTCCCTTGAACATTACATAAACCTGTGTTATTCCACCCAATCACCAAACACACATGACTCTTAATAGACCAATCCACCTACCTCTGCACACACGATTCCTTAGGATACACCCTACACCCACCACTCATCCTACAGACAAAACTCCTAGAGAACTACCCATCCACCATAAAAACACTATTTCTTCATATAATCATGTTTTAAAATAACATTATTACACTGTAAGATAGGTTTAATATAGCTAAAGACCTAAAGTGTTACCTAAAATTCTGTTTTCTCTAGAAATATGAGAAAAAGTTAGGTTAAAAAACAATGAACATAGAAAAGTTAGGTTAAAAAACAATGAACATAGAAAAAGTTAGGTTAAAAATATGAACACAGAAAAAGTTAGGTTAGCAAACATCAGAAAAGTAAGTCTAACAATCAACCGAAAGGTTGATTGCTATCCTTACTTTTCCGAAAAGTTGTTAAAATTAACATACACAAAAAATGTCCCATTTTTTGAGTTTGTTAATTTTAACTGAACTTTTCGGATGTTTGCTAACCTAACTTTTTCTGTGTTCATATTTTTAACCTAACTTTTTCTATGTTCATTGTTTTTTAACCTAACTTTTTCTATGTTCATTGTTTTTTAACCTAACTTTTTCTCATATTTCTAGAGAAAACAGAATTTTAGGTAACACTTTAGGTCTTTAGCTATATTAAACCTATCTTACAGTGTAATAATGTTATTTTAAAACATGATTATATGAAGAAATAGTGTTTTTATGGTGGATGGGTAGTTCTCTAGGAGTTTTGTCTGTAGGATGAGTGGTGGGTGTAGGGTGTATCCTAAGGAATCGTGTGTGCAGAGGTAGGTGGATTGGTCTATTAAGAGTCATGTGTGTTTGGTGATTGGGTGGAATAACACAGGTTTATGTAATGTTCAAGGGAATGGTGTATCAGAGGTGTTGTATGTTGAGTAGGTGGGCGACCAACCAAGAGTCTTATATGTAGAGTGTGTGGTTGCTCTTTTGTGTGTTGAGTAGGTGTGTGGTAAGTCTTGTATGTTAAGTAGGTAGAGTCTGCTAATATTCTTATGTGTTGAGAGGGTAGTTGGTCTGTAAAGATAACTGTGTGTTGGGTAAATCTTGAGTCTTACTAATGGATAGGTAGGGTTATGGAGCTTGGTAGGTGTCTTGTACATGTGTGTTGGATAGGTGGAATGATAACTAAAGCCTTATGTAGATTGTCTATTAGGTGGTAAGTCTTGTATGTTAAGTAAATAGTCTGACAAAAGTCTTTTTAGGGGAGGGTGATTGGTCTATCAAGAGAAATGTGTGATGGGTAGGTAGGTGGTTAATCAAGTTGTATATTTGGTAGGTAGGTCTTCCATGAATGTTGGGTGTCAATCTAAGGTTTTATGTAATGGTTAGTTACGTAGTCTATCTGTGTGTTGAGTAGGTGGGCGGTAAGTCAAGAGTGTTGGATGTTACGTAGGTAGGTTGTTCATGTGTGTTGGTGGTCTATCAAAGGTTTTATGTAATGGTTAGGTGGATGATCTATCAGAGTTGTTGTATGTTGAGTAGGTGGGTGGCCAACCAAGAGTCTTATATGTAGAGTTTGTGTTTGGTCTTTTGTGTGTTGTTTTGAGCACAAACTAAGTTTATAAAGAGTCTATTAGATAATTTTAAAGGTTTTTTAATGTTTAGAACAAATATCATTGTTATGACACTGAATTTTAATGCTTTTAGGGAATTATAACATATTTTGTACACAAATAATCCTATTTATTGACATTTTAACTAAATTTTAAGGGGTTTGGAGAGTACTATGTTGGTAGTTCTTCCTTGATTTGAAAAATTTTTCAACACATTTTTTATGTAAAATGACTCTTTTTCTGAAATTTGTATGTATCTTTGATTTTTTCTTACTTTTGGATGGAATTTACTCTTTTTATAGAAAGTTTTACCATATCTTATTAAGATCACTTCCTGATTCTGTACTATACCATGATCTTTCTCACAGATTTTATTAATGTTTTTGATTTAACCAGTTTTTTTTCACGGTGAGTATTTAATTCCTCACTACCCTCAAGTAAGCTGAAGGCAAAACTGAAGGGCATTGCCCAATTCCCATGGGACGCGCCCGATAGAGGACTGGTATCCCCCACGGGTATTTTAGTGTAATGAGCCCCAACCTCGCTCACTACGGTGGTAGCCAACCAACAAAATGCTACCTCTCAGTATTATTTAGTTATTGTTTTTTTTATAATTTTTTTATTTATTTTTTGTATTTTTTGGGTCCCTCTGTAAGTAAAGACATCACTTTACTTAGAGAAGCCTTTCAATGTGACGTACAGACTTACAAAGGGGTTTTTATTTATAAATTTGTTTTTATTATTTTTGATTCTGTTTTTTTACAGTAGGTTTTTGTGTTTTTTCTTTTTTTGTAGGTTACTCTCCCTCACACACGGGACCTACGGATACTGTCCAGCCATAGAGTGTAACATTCAATCATACACGTACCTTACGAGGGCCCGGACTGCGACTCAAGGTCTTACGGGGATTAGCCCAGCCCCAAGCTGCAGGACCGCCTCAGGTCTTACGCGTTTTACAGCTGCCTTAGAGAACAGTCGGGCGATTTTTTATTAAATTTGGGCCGCCCTCACCTTGATGGTACGGTATTCTATAGAAATTCACACAGAGCTGGAGATATCCGTTAATAAATTGTAGTTATGTAAACTTACAAAAGTGTCCATATTATAACAGAATTTACTTTACAGATTGTTTTTTAAAAGTTGACGGTAAAAGAGTTTACTTAAAACTAACTTAACATTACTTACCTGGCGTAGGAGTTACCGTAATCAAGAAGAAGGTCCGCCCAGTACGAGGTTTTTATATTGCACTACGGACGGGTTGAGCCCATCCAATGTCGTAAATTGGGTTTCTACGGACATGTTAGTAACCTGTAACAGTGTGGTACTGCTCAAAGTATTACTCGTAGACTTTGCATGTACATTGAAACTGCTAAAGGACCCGGTTATTTACAAATATTACAAATTTACGGATAAGTTATGTACAAATCTTCATATATACAAAGAAACTGTCCAATATTTTAGAAAGGTTCCGATGTAGTGGGATCGATGCCATTAGTGCGATAAGGATGGATGTGGTGGGGAGGGAGTGGTGGACAGTCATGGAGTGGATGGAGTAGGGCTAAAACGACTTACGTCAAGATGAGTTTGCTTTTGTAAGGTACGTTTTTATTTTAGTTTTGGTTTTTTAGTTGTGTAATCATGGTTGTGTTCTAAAGCTCGTTTTTTGTTAATTAAATGGTGACCGTAGGCCAAAGTATCTATGCCGTTTTCCAAAATGTAGCGTTTGTCGTCAAAGGGGGAAAGTGATAATTTTGAAATGTGTTGTGTGTAAATTTTATGTTTTTCACTACGGATGTTTAGAGCGGATGTTGTTTTTGTCAAATGATTAAGCAAACAGTCTTTGTACATTTCGTGTTACAATTGTTTTTTTATCGCGACTCGGGGGACGCCTTTGGCTACCTTCTTTTCCTCTAGATTAGAATTTAGAACGGAGTAGCATTTCGCTCTCAAGCCAATTATTTCCCTAGCCGGATTTGAGTTTAGTTCGTCTTTAAATTTTCCTAACGCTTTTTTGTTTTCTACACTGTAGCATGGGTGGCTAGGTGGATAGTCGGACGTGTCAAAAAGGTGTAATTCGTTTTTCATATCTGTGTAAACGTCGGGAGTATATACGTTGTAGAATAGTGAGTCTGTGTCAGTCATACAAAGTTTTGTGTTTTTCCCATACTTTGTAATTGCCCAGTTGTAGTGAAAGTTGTACATTATTAATTTTGAAATTTCTAATACTGTAAATCCAACATAAATGGGTCTGTTTAGGAAAATTGTTTGTTTTTTTAAAGCCAATCCCGCGATATCTTTATTGTATGCAAAAAATGTTTTAAGTCTGGGACTAGCTGTCCATTTGACCAATTGTTTTTCGTTATTTACAAGTTTAAAGTCTATCCTAGATCTTACATTTTCCAATGATTTCCCGTACGTAGCGTTGTTCATTAATTTAAAAAAATCTTTTTCAAAGTTATTTTTCGCTTCTTTTCTTTTCTCTGTATTGAAGTTAATAAATGGGGATAACCATGGGGACTGTTTAAAACTTAGAGCTCTGTGAATTTTGGTCAGTACAAGTCCAAGTTGTAAGTATAGTTTTAGAGTGCGGTAATGTACAACGTACTTGGTTTTGTCACACAGTGTAGTTAGTAGTTTTTCAGTCTTTGGAGGTTTGTAGTCGAGTTCATGAAGTAGGTCCTTACAGTAGGGGGAAAGCATGTCGTATGTCACCATTTTTCGTTCGGGGGCTAGTGGGAAGTCGGAATGTAAGTCGTGTAAGTGGTCTGGGTAGTGTAAGTCAACTTCTAAAATGTAACCGATGTCGGAGTCGTCGGGTACTTTTGTAAAGTCAATGTTTCGGGGGTCGATCCATTTGAAATCAGACTGGGAGTCTATCAGACATACTGGTCCCGTACAAATTGTTACAGTCAAGATAAAGGAGATAGTTGGTTGGTTTTGTGTTGTCAAAGTGTGGTAAGTAAGGGTTGTTGGCCTGGGCGTACCGGTTGGGTATCATGGAGACACCGCCCCGGATCCCAGACTCGACAAACAGGTGTTGGTCAATGTCTGTGAGTAGTTCAAGACGTATGTCTGTCATTTTTAGCATGGAATTCCATGCCAGTCCAGGGGCAGAGTAGACGTTACAGGGGTCAATACCGTAGTAAGTCATACTGGTCGTCCTAAAATTTTCAAACACGTCTGCCAGTAATAACACGTCAGTCAGTAGGTACAAGTCGTGATATTGTTTCATAGTAGTCATATTAAAGGCTGTCCACACAGTCTGTGCGTGTGCATAGTCATCGTCAGTGATAGGTGTTTTGGTCAGGTCATTGAAGAACGCCTCCTTGGGAGGCAGTTCAGTATCGTTAAATTTTGATTCGTCTGTCATGTATGTATATGGAAATACACCTTTTCGTAAGAGTAAGTCTGTGTTGGTCATACACTGCCCTAAAATTTTGAATTTTGATGCCCCGTCAGAAACTAAGTTGGACACGAGTGTGTCCAAAGAAGCGTTAAGAAATTGGAGTGAGTCCAAAAATCGTAAAGATTCAAGGGTGACTGAAATGTACCGCTCACTGGTTGTAGCGATACATGACAGTTTTTCTTTTTTGAATTTACCTAACCCTTGGATCAAGTGGTGGCAGTCATAACCTCTGAGGTTATGGAAAAAGACTGGAATGTGATTAGGAACTTTATAATTTAAGTTACATGAATTGTGGGCGGGTCCCAAGAACTGCCCCGTTAGGTGATTATGATTGGCCACTTTGTCTCCGTGTAAAGGTTTTTGACAAAGGTGACAGGTGGTAGCATTTTGGAAGATAATTTTGTCTTGTGGAGACATATTAATAGGAATATTCTTTTTAATAATTGGTAAGAGTTCCTCAGACTCATCAATCAAACAATTTAGAAAAGTATCTACAACGTCGGGACCGCTATAGACTTTGGGTTGTTTTACTGGTTTGCCATTACTGTCAATGATTACGTAACAAAAGCCAGAGGGGACGTGATGGGCAGTGTTGGTAGTGTGTGAAGTAGTAGGGTCATTCAGTGCTGTAGGGATAGGTACAACAAAGGACTCAAAGTCACAGTATATTGTGAAGGGAACTTTATGAGTTAGAGTGTAATTTTTAAAGTACATGTATTTTTCGTCATCAGTCGGTAGTCTAGTCTTTTGTGCACCGTGTGGTGAACACAAAGGTAAGTGGTTAGTAAGTCGTAGTTGGGAGGAAAATCTGTGTAGGCAGTAGTCACAGTAGTATGAAGCTGGGTCGTGTTTGGTCAAGTGAGCTAAAAGTCGGGACATGTTAGTAATGAGACAGTAGTGAGTAGTGGTGTCAGTGGTCAGTAGTAACAAGTTTACATGGTGAGCTCTAAATTTTTCTTTGGTTATACGTAAAGGATAAATTTCGTCGTTTTCAAATCCAAAGACATTTACAGAGATAGCAGGGTTCATTTTTTCAAAGTTATCTAAATCGGTAATTTTGACAGGATAGCTAATCCCAGACATGTTTAATTTAGATTCTAAGATTTCATAATAGCTTACTCGCCTATTTCGGTCAGGGTACAATTGGGCAAGTACAGAGTACAGGAAACATTTTTGATCGTAATTTTTTACATTTATAATTCCATGCATGGGGTTAGAGATTTTTTTCGGGGTGGGTATGAAAGAAGAGGCGTACAAAGGTTGAAATTTAACAATAAACAAATCGAGTCGTAAAACATTTTCTATTACCCACCCACTACCTTGACTTACCCACTTAGCCACGCTTTCTAAAATTTTGTCTGTAGCCTCAGAGTATTGTACATCTAGAGAATCGGAAGGTAACAAAGGACGAGTTTTGCCGTGAAAGAATGGAGTAGTTGAGATTTCTTCGTTGTTAACAATTTTTGTGAATTTAATTTGGACCGCGATGTACCATTTTACTCCCCCGAGCCTGTTTAGGTGTTTATTTATTTCGACCATGATTTTATTTTTATGATCGGAAAGTACGTTAAGGAGATCAGGGTCGGAAGTGTCAAATTGACGGGAAATGGTGACTAGGTTATCATTAATGGCAAAGGATTCCATCTTTGGTAATTAAATTTACTTTAAATTAAAGTAAAACAAAGGGCACAAATTCAAAATACCGTACAGAGAACGGTGTCCAAAATTACAAGAATTACGTGAGTAGGAGCAAAGTGAGGATAAGTCTGATCAGTACGAGTACAAGAACAGAGGTGATAAAGATTGATTGTGTTGGTCGTTTATATAGGGATGGATGAGGGGGGGGAGGGGTGAAACAAATTCAAAATACCGTACAAAGAACAAAGGTCAAAATATAAGTTACAAGATAATTGTATTTAATAACGAGTAGGAGCAAAGTGAGGACACGTCTGATCAGTACGAGCGCAAGAGCAGAAGTGAGAAAGATTGAATGTGTTGGTCGTTTATATAGGGATGGATGAGGGAGGGGGCAATTAGGTCACGCGCCTGTCCAGACTGAAACTCCGATTACGTCATCCTGTGTAGTACTGTTGGGGCAATTAGGTCACGTGCCTGTCCAGACATGAAACTCCGATTACTTTAAAAGAGATTGTGCAAGACACGAGATGTAAAACAATGCTTGTGGTAACGGAAGCAGATGTGATAACAGCCCCGGGTTGACCTTTGAGGTCAGTGTTACATTAATCAGCACCGCATGGACGCTCCACGTGCATATCAACCACATGCTAACCTTAGAGGTCAAGTGATGTGATAACAGCGATAAAGCTCGGTCGCCGTACACCAGTAGGCCTCGTATGTAACAATTAAATAAAAATAAAAAAGAAGTAAATAATTAATATAAATAATAGCTGCCCCTTAATTTTTAAATGAAACGTGTATTGCGGGTTGCCTAGAGTGTTAAGTACGTACACAACTGTGATTAGATAGATAAGTATATGGGGAGTAACGGTGTATTAAATAAAAATAAAAAAGAAGTAAATAATTAATATAAATAATAGCTGCCCCTTGATTTTTAAATAAAACGTGTATTGCGGGTTGCCTAGAGTGTTAAGTACGTACATGGAAAATATTGGACAAAAAAGTGCATTTTATATAGTATAACATGGAAAAAGTTAGGTTAAGAGTGTATTTATTACAAAAAATGATATAAATTAAATAAAAAATTAATTAAATAGGTAGGCTAACAGTGTATGTTATATAATAAAGCTAGGTTAACAGTGTATTTATTAATAAGTTGATAAAAATTAAATAAAAAATTAATTTAAATAGGTATGCTAACAGTGTATTTATTAATAAATAAAAAGCGCCTTAATGTTTTAGTAGGCAAGTCCCGCATTTCAATACTGTATTGCAGGTAGCGCCTTCATTTTTAAATATATAATTAATTAATTAAAAGGTAGCGCCTTCATTTTCCGTGATACTATAGAGACCTGAGTCTTGCTCTGCCACTTATTGTCTACTCATAATGATTTAATTCCCAGTTCTCATTAATTCTTCTTCTTACTTCATTACAATATTCATATGTGGTCCTTCCCTTCACACTCTCATCCCACCTTATCTGCCAGTCATTCAATAACCTTTCCCTTCTCTCTGTCTTACTTTCATCCATTATTATTCCATTTTCCTGATCTTCCAAAACACCCAAAATCTCCTCTACTCGTAGATCTATCGGCTCAACACCACTCACCATCCAAAGCGCTTCATAAGATATAGTTCCTCTGAATTCTCAACCATTTCTGTCTCATAACTCTCCTTCTTATCATGTCTTTTCCCCACAACTCCACTCCATAAAATAATATGGGCTCAATTACTCTCTTATAAATTTTCATCAGAACCTCACAACTGAGTCCTCCATTCGCCTTAGCCTGTTGTTTAAACTTCCTTAAGATGTCTATTGTTTTTTCTTCCACCATTTCCACATGTCTATCCAATTTCATCCATTCCTCCAGTATAATTCCTAAATATTTGGTCTCCCTTACCATATTCACCACACCATTTCTCCTCCTTATCACACAACGTCTGTCGTCATTTCTTCTCACCCTCCTCCTCGGACCTTGATTTAACATCACTCTCTTCATCATCATTCCTACTGTTTTTCTTTCTGACATTTTCAGTTTACGTCCTTCCGCCCAATTCCACAATCTATCCGCAGCTTCACCTGCTCGTCTTTCTACTACTGCCCTTGAATATCCGTTGACTATAATTACTAGGTCATCTGCATAACCAACTAATTCTACACCTTCTCCTATACATGCCTCAAATACCGAATCAAAAAGAGTATTCCACAAGAGAGGCCCCAGCACAGAGCCCTGGGGACACCCCCTTGTACATAATTTCCACTTTATTATATTACCCAACTCCATCTGAACTTCTCTCCAGATAATCCTTCACCATCAATCTCAAATTCACCGATACCTCCCATCTTCGCAGTTGATCCAGTATAGCTGGATACCATGCATGGTCAAATGCTCCAGTTATATCAGCAAAAATGCCCACCGTCCATCCATTTTCAAAACCATCCAGAACTTCTTTCAACATCCGCAGTGCCGTTATCGTACCTCTCCTTTTCATGAAACCATGTTGTCTTACATTTATTTTATCTTCAATCTCTAACATCAGTCTATTGTACACAACTCTCTCAGCTAATTTTCCCAAAACTGGGAGAAGTGTCACTGGTCTGTATGATTTGGGGTCTTCTTTCTCCTTTCCTTCTTTTAGAAAAATCTTAATTTGTCCTTTTTTTCCATATATCCGGGAATCTTCCTTCTTTTAACATTTGTCCTACCAGACCAGCAAACTCATTCCCAATTACCCCCCCCCCCCACATTTTTAACCATTTCAGTCCTCACACCGTCTAAGCCAGGTGCTTTTTTACATTTTAAGCTCCTTATAGCCATCATAACTTCCTCCAAAAGAACATTCAATTCATCCCTGTCAACCCTAGTCCACAATAATCTTTCTTCATCAAGGAGCAACTCTTCCGTTCTCCTCATATTTCTTTGCATAACGTCATCATCACCTATCACATCTTCAGGTTGTATACTTGTAGAAATCTCAATATCGTTTCTTCTATTCCACTTGTCAGTTGACCATCCTCATTTATTACGTTAGTCACCATAGGCATTTTTTTATCTTCCCCCTAAGAATTTTATATGCTCCTTCATAGAATTCGCCAGCATTCATCTTATCCAACTCCCGTTCCCAACATCTTCTCTTTTCCGATCTAATTTCTTTTAAGTAGCTTTTCTTAGCTTCCACGAAAATCAACCTATCTTCGTCCTCTCTCCTACGTACCCACACTCTACGCTTTTTTCTCATTTCCCTTCTCAGTTTATCTATTTTATCCGTCCACCGACTGACACATTTCTCCTTTCCCTTTGTCTTTTTTATGTGTTGCCCGCAAACCTCCAATAAATCTCTCTGCAGAGCTATCGCCCTATCTTCCACCGTTAAATCCCTATCTCTTTCTTCTAATCTAATTCTTAGATCTCTGTTTATACTCCTCTAATCCGCCGTTCCAAAATTCCTCTTACCATTTTCCATTACATTTCTCTTTTTCTCTATTCCTCTTTGTCTTCCACCTTTTATCATTATAATCCTATGATATATATTATCATTCGACAATATGTTTCAGAAACTTAATAGGACACCTACCAACCATCGTCACTGTCACTCCTGTCCCCGCCATCATATTCAAAGGTCTCATCATCCTCAGTATCACCACTAGCCAAAAGTATCTTTAACGCTCGTTGATATTTGTTTTCATCACTGGCCTCTAACGAACTCGATGATCGTAATTGAGTCAAAAAAGAGGCCACATACTCATTCAATGGTTGCCTACTGGTTAGCTTCTTAATCTTAGTGGTTAAGTCCGCATGCTCAATGATTTCTAACGCTCTTTTGTTCTTATCCTCTATATCTGCATTTGATTGGTTGGTCCCTCGTTTAGTTCGATTAGATCTTTTGACGTAGAGGAAAACGGTTCTTGGAACCTCTGTGAGATCAGTCACCACACGATTGTATTCGACAGAGAATATGACCTCTTCTGATGGCTCAGCGCAAAAGGGATTGTCTGGGTGGCGCACTCTGAGGAGATATTCTTTCTCTTGCTCCGTTGTTGCAAATCTTTCTTTTAGAGCAGTCTCTTCAAGGTGACAACGCATAGATGTCCAGGGACAATCGCCTCCATCAGCTAGCAACAGAACCATTGGAGATATTCCCTCTCGTTTGTCTGGTGCTCGCTCTATTCTCCAAAGTCTCCGGCAATTATCAATCCCAATTGTTAGCTTGGCTTGAGCACCGAATGCGTTCATTTCCAAGCGTTGTTGTGACACAGACGTGCTCTTCGCAATACTATAAAAGTCATCCATTGGAGATCGCCCCTGGGGACGCAATGTGGATGTTTCAACTCCGTATTGGGCAATAAAATCACCGTCTTGGTACACTTCGAGTAGAGAGGGACATTTTTTTTTTTCATTGGTTAAGTCTTTGCCTGGTACCCGGCTTTCGCCATACCCAGGCACTCGAGGCCGCTCTCTCTGTACGTATACCTAAACCCTTTTCTTAGACTTCCAATGCAGGACATAGATGTTTGTATGTCCCTACCTAGCTGTTAGTTAGAGAATCCATTGTGGTCTAGCGCGTCCGCCAAACGCCAAAAACCACTGCCCCCTCGACACCACAACACCGTGCTGGGGCAGAACGGCAGGGAATTAACCGTCTGGGGCATCCCCAGCCCCGAGGGCCTAACCATTTAAAAGTTAATATGTACAACTAATCATGCCAATTGACATTCGTTTTGGTGTTGTGGGATATTGCTGAACTGGTTGATCTCAAGAGCTGTTATTCGAGAGAAATAATCAAACCAGTCAGAGGAATAATAAATTTTAAGCCGTTAAATAATAAAATCTGGTACCCACGGAATTTCGATCAAGGCTCTCAGCCAGTTGTTCGACTGGTATGCCTTGATCATTTCCTAAATATGTCCAGTTGTACAAACTCGAACATATACTTGGTTATACTTAGTTACAGACAATTTCTTGGCTTGGTACTCTTTTTCCCTATCGGAACAGTCAAAACCAAAGCATCTCTTGTCTTAGATTTCCCTGAGAACATGAGCATTCTGTATAAACTCACACCAGCTATGATATACCCGCTCATTGCGGAGTATATCGCCCGCCCAACACGGCCAGCCTAGACCCTCTACCCGCAACGTCCCGATAAGAGGTGCACGCACCTCCTCGAGTTCGTCACAGTCACAAGGTAAGGTGCCCCGGGCCGTCTTCGTCTGCCCCACAGCGACAGATCGGGTCTTCTGTTTGGGCAAAGCGAGCCAGATATGAGTTAAAAGCTCCATGGCTTGTCAGATGTTGGGTTACTACATAGTTGGGTTGCAGCCAGGTTAGCCCCAATCGTTCCCTTATGTCCGGGAGTATGGCATGGGTGAAACGACCCTTAACAGAGCCGTTCCATTCCCTTTGCCATTCTTGTAATGTGAGATTTTTGATCTCCCTTTTGGAGAGATCTATCTCACCATTCTTGCTCAACAGGATCATGGGAATTTCCTTGATCACAAGGTCGATCGGAGGCCTCCCCGCCACAACGAACACTGCATCTGCTGACGTGGTTCTGTAGGCGCCCAGAATGCCCAGAAGGACATGCCTTTGCGCACTTCTCAGCACTCTCCTAACAGCCACCAGTCTGAGTCTATGCGCCCAAGCTCTGGCAGCATAGGTAATGATCGGGGTAAATACCCCGTCATATATGGTCATATAGGTATTATGCTTAATACCATATTTCAGCCTAGCGACTCTCAGTATCTTGCCGAAAAGGGTCTTTGCCTTTTCGCCTACTTTCTTAGCATGCTCGAGAAAATTCAGTTTGCAGTCTAGTTGGACTCCCAGGTATGCGATGGAAGTGACGAACTCCACTCTCTCTCTCCATGCAGGTAAACTGCGGGTTGACGATCCGCATTAAATTGTTTTCGGAAGTTAATTAACTTCGTTTTGTGCACTGCAAATTGGAGCTTAACGAGCGAAGCCCATCGCTCCATCTCACCTGTTATCGAGCGGAACTTCTGCTCTATTTCATTTCTCGAGTTAGCTTCTACTAGAACCAATCCGTCATCAGCGTAAGCTATGACAATACAGCCATTAGGTAGAGGGATCCTCAGGAAATCATCGAACACGACATTCCAGAGAATCGGCCCTAGGACCGATCCCTGGGGACATCCTTTTCGTGGCTTCTCTGACCATCATAGTGTCTCCCGCGGTCAGCACCATCTTTCTTTCATTGAGGTAGCTCTTTACAGATGATTTGGCCGAAGCCACAGTTTCCCACCAACCACCCCTGGATCTCTTCCGCTCTTAGCATAATCCAGGCCTCGAAATTATTCATCTTCAGCTTTGCCCTAGCACGTCTCGCTTTCGGGTCAAAGCACCCTCAAAATCATCTGCCCCCTCCCCCAGATGCCCTATGCATCTGAGATCATCGGAATAATCTTCTCACAATAGTACATCATAATTATGTCTTCACTGTATTCATGTCCATATAAATCATGCTACATTTTCCATATTCATCACTCTCTCATCCAGCTCCTTACGCTTCAAGATTCTTCTGCACATGTCACAAAATATTATTCTCACATTGTCTTTCATCATATTTCCCCTTATCCAATCCTGTCCAAGCTCTCTCATCACAGCCCTTAATTCAGTTCTCTCCTCTTCATATTCTTCACAAACACTTATCACATGCCATTCATCTTCTTCCATTCCACAGTGATTACAACTATCATCTTCAACAAGGTTGAATCCACGTAATTTATGTTTAAAATTCCCATGACCAGACACTACTTGAGTCACATAATGATTTAATTCCCAGTTCTCATTAATTCTTCTTCTCACTTCATTACAATATTCATATGTGGTCCTTCCCTTCACACTCTCATCCCACCTTATCTGCCAGTCATTCAATAACCTTTCCCTTCTCTCTGTCTTACTTTCATCCATTATTATTCCATTTTCCTGATCTTCCAAAACACCCAAAATCTCCTCTACTCGTAGATCTATCGGCTCAACACCACTCACCATCCAAAGCGCTTCATAAGATATAGTTCCTCTGAATTCTCAACCATTTCTGTCTTATAACTCTCCTTCTTATCATGTCTTTTCCCCACAACTCCACTCCATAAAATAATATGGGCTCAATTACTCTCTTATAAATTTTCATCAGAACCTCACAACTGAGTCCTCCATTCGCCTTAGCCTGTTGTTTAAACTTCCTTAAGATGTCTATTGTTTTTTCTTCCACCATTTCCACATGTCTATCCAATTTCATCCATTCCTCCAGTATAATTCCCAAATATTTGGTCTCCCTTACCATATTCACCACACCATTTCTCCTCCTTATCACACAACGTCTGTCGTCATTTCTTCTCACCCTCCTCCTCGGACCTTGATTTAACATCACTCTCTTCATCATCATTCCTACTGTTTTTCTTTCTGACATTTTCAGTTTACGTCCTTCCGCCCAATTCCACAATCTATCCGCAGCTTCACCTGCTCGTCTTTCTACTACTGCCCTTGAATATCCGTTGACTATAATTACTAGGTCATCTGCATAACCAACTAATTCTACACCTTCTCCTATACATGCCTCAAATACCGAATCAAAAAGAGTATTCCACAAGAGAGGCCCCAGCACAGAGCCCTGGGGACACCCCCTTGTACATAATTTCCACTTTATTATATTACCCAACTCCATCTGAACTTCTCTTCTCTCCAGATAATCCTTCACCATCAATCTCAAATTCACCGATACCTCCCATCTTCGCAGTTGATCCAGTATAGCTGGATACCATGCATGGTCAAATGCTCCAGTTATATCAGCAAAAATGCCCACCGTCCATCCATTTTCAAAACCATCCAGAACTTCTTTCAACATCCGCAGTGCCGTTATCGTACCTCTCCTTTTCATGAAACCATGTTGTCTTACATTTATTTTATCTTCAATCTCTAACATCAGTCTATTGTACACAACTCTCTCAGCTAATTTTCCCAAAACTGGGAGAAGTGTCACTGGTCTGTATGATTTGGGGTCTTCTTTCTCCTTTCCTTCTTTTAGAAAAATCTTAATTTGTCCTTTTTTTCCATATATCCGGGAATCTTCCTTCTTTTAACATTTGTCCTACCAGACCAGCAAACTCATTCCCAATTACCCCCCCCCCCCACATTTTTAACCATTTCAGTCCTCACACCGTCTAAGCCAGGTGCTTTTTTACATTTCAAGCTCCTTATAGCCATCATAACTTCCTCCAAAAGAACATTCAATTCATCCCTGTCAACCCTAGTCCACAATAATCTTTCTTCATCAAGGAGCAACTCTTCCGTTCTCCTCATATTTCTTTGCATAACGTCATCATCACCTATCACATCTTCAGGTTGTATACTTGTAGAAATCTCAATATCGTTTCTTCTATTCCACTTGTCAGTTGACCATCCTCATTTATTACGTTAGTCACCATAGGCATTTTTTTATCTTCCCCCTAAGAATTTTATATGCTCCTTCATAGAATTCGCCAGCATTCATCTTATCCAACTCCCGTTCCCAACATCTTCTCTTTTCCGATCTAATTTCTTTTAAGTAGCTTTTCTTAGCTTCCACGAAAATCAACCTATCTTCGTCCTCTCTCCTACGTACCCACACTCTACGCTTTTTTCTCATTTCCCTTCTCAGTTTATCTATTTTATCCGTCCACCGACTGACACATTTCTCCTTTCCCTTTGTCTTTTTTATGTGTTGCCCGCAAACCTCCAATAAATCTCTCTGCAGAGCTATCGCCCTATCTTCCACCGTTAAATCCCTATCTCTTTCTTCTAATCTAATTCTTAGATCTCTGTTTATACTCCTCTAATCCGCCGTTCCAAAATTCCTCTTACCATTTTCCATTACATTTCTCTTTTTCTCTATTCCTCTTTGTCTTCCACCTTTTATCATTATAATCCTATGATATATATTATCATTCGACAATATGTTTCAGAAACTTAATAGGACACCTACCAACCATCGTCACTGTCACTCCTGTCCCCGCCATCATATTCAAAGGTCTCATCATCCTCAGTATCACCACTAGCCAAAAGTATCTTTAACGCTCGTTGATATTTGTTTTCATCACTGGCCTCTAACGAACTCGATGATCGTAATTGAGTCAAAAAAGAGGCCACATACTCATTCAATGGTTGCCTACTGGTTAGCTTCTTAATCTTAGTGGTTAAGTCCGCATGCTCAATGATTTCTAACGCTCTTTTGTTCTTATCCTCTATATCAGCATTTGATTGGTTGGTCCCTCGTTTAGTTCGATTAGATCTTTTGACGTAGTGGAAAACGGTTCTTGGAACCTCTGTGAGATCAGTCACCACACGATTGTATTCGACAGAGAATGTGACCTCTTCTGATGGCTCAGCGCAAAAGGGATTGTCTGGGTGGCGCACTCTGAGGAGATATTCTTTCTCTTGCTCCGTTGTTGCAAATCTTTCTTTTAGAGCAGTCTCTTCAAGGTGACAACGCATAGATGTCCAGGGACAATCGCCTCCATCAGCTAGCAACAGAACCATTGGAGATATTCCCTCTCGTTTGTCTGGTGTTCGCTCTATTCTCCAAAGTCTCCGGCAATTATCAATCCCAATTGTTAGCTTGGCTTGAGCACCGAATGCGTTCATTTCCAAGCGTTGTTGTGACACAGACGTGCTCTTCGCAATACTATAAAAGTCATCCATTGGGGATCGCCCCTGGGGACGCAATGTGGATGTTTCAACTCCGTATTGGGCAATAAAATCACCGTCTTGGTACACTTCGAGTAGAGAGGGACATTTTTTTTTTTCATTGGTTAAGTCTTTGCCTGGTACCCGGCTTTCGCCATACCCAGGCACTCGAGGCCGCTCTCTCTGTACGTATACCTAAACCCTTTTCTTAGACTTCCAATGCAGGACATAGATGTTTGTATGTCCCTACCTAGCTGTTAGTTAGGGAATCCATTGTGGTCTTGCGCGTCCGCCAAACGCCAAAAACCACTGCCCCCTCGACACCACAACACCGTGCTGGGGCAGAACGGCAGGGAATTAACCGTCTGGGGCATCCCCAGCCCCGAGGGCCTAACCATTTAAAAGCTAATATGTACAACTAATCATGCCAATTGACATTCGTTTTGGTGTTGTGGGATATTGCTGAACTGGTTGATCTCAAGAGCTGTTATTCGAGAGAAATAATCAAACCAGTCAGAGGAATAATAAATTTTAAGCCGTTAAATAATAAAATCTGGTACCCACGGAATTTCGATCAAGGCTCTCAGCCAGTTGTTCGACTGGTATGCCTTGATCATTTCCTAAATATGTCCAGTTGTACAAACTCGAACATATACTTGGTTATACTTAGTTACAGACAATTTCTTGGCTTGGTACTCTTTTTCCCTATCGGAACAGTCAAAACCAAAGCATCTCTTGTCTTAGATTTCCCTGAGAACATGAGCATTCTGTATAAACTCACACCAGCTATGATATACCCGCTCATTGCGGAGTATATCGCCCGCCCAACACGGCCAGCCTAGACCCTCTACCCGCAACGTCCCGATAAGAGGTGCACGCACCTCCTCTAGTTCGTCACAGTCGAAGGTAAGGTGCCCCGGGCCGTCTTCGTCTGCCCCACAGCGACAGATCGGGTCTTCTGTTTGGGCAAAGCGAGCCAGATATGAGTTAAAAGCTCCATGGCTTGTCAAATGTTGGGTTACTACATAGTTGGGTTGCAGCCAGGTTAGCCCCAATCGTTCCCTTATGTCCGGGAGTATGGCATGGGTGAAACGACCCTTAACAGAGCCGTTCCATTCCCTTTGCCATTCTTGTAATGTGAGATTTTTGATCTCCCTTTTGGAGAGATCTATCTCACCATTCTTGCTCAACAGGATCATGGGAATTTCCTTGATCACAAGGTCGATCGGAGGCCTCCCCGCCACAACGAACACTGCATCTGCTGACGTGGTTCTGTAGGCGCCCAGAATGCCCAGAAGGACATGCCTTTGCGCACTTCTCAGCACTCTCCTAACAGCCACCAGTCTGAGTCTATGCGCCCAAGCTCTGGCAGCATAGGTAATGATCGGGGTAAATACCCCGTCATATATGGTCATATAGGTATTATGCTTAATACCATATTTCAGCCTAGCGACTCTCAGTATCTTGCCGAAAAGGGTCTTTGCCTTTTCGCCTACTTTCTTAGCATGCTCGAGAAAATTCAGTTTGCAGTCTAGTTGGACTCCCAGGTATGCGATGGAAGTGACGAACTCCACTCTCTCTCTCCATGCAGGTAAACTGCGGGTTGACGATCCGCATTAAATTGTTTTCGGAAGTTAATTAACTTCGTTTTGTGCACTGCAAATTGGAGCTTAACGAGCGAAGCCCATCGCTCCATCTCACCTGTTATCGAGCGGAACTTCTGCTCTATTTCATTTCTCGAGTTAGCTTCTACTAGAACCAATCCGTCATCAGCGTAAGCTATGACAATACAGCCATTAGGTAGAGGGATCCTCAGGAAATCATCGAACACGACATTCCAGAGAATCGGCCCTAGGACCGATCCCTGGGGACATCCTTTCGTGGCTTCTCTGACCATCATAGTGTCTCCCGCGGTCAGCACCATCTTTCTTTCATTGAGGTAGCTCTTTACAGATGATTTGGCCGAAGCCACAGTTTCCCACCAACCACCCCTGGATCTCTTCCGCTCTTAGCATAATCCAGGCCTCGAAATTATTCATCTTCAGCTTTGCCCTAGCACGTCTCGCTTTCGGGTCAAAGCACCCTCAAAATCATCTGCCCCCTCCCCCAGATGCCCTATGCATCTGAGATCATCGGAATAATCTTCTCACAATAGTACATCATAATTATGTCTTCACTGTATTCATGTCCATATAAATCATGCTACATTTTCCATATTCATCACTCTCTCATCCAGCTCCTTACGCTTCAAGATTCTTCTGCACATGTCACAAAATATTATTCTCACATTGTCTTTCATCATATTTCCCCTTATCCAATCCTGTCCAAGCTCTCTCATCACAGCCCTTAATTCAGTTCTCTCCTCTTCATATTCTTCACAAACACTTATCACATGCCATTCATCTTCTTCCATTCCACAGTGATTACAACTATCATCTTCAACAAGGTTGAATCCACGTAATTTATGTTTAAAATTCCCATGACCAGACACTACTTGAGTCACATAATGATTTAATTCCCAGTTCTCATTAATTCTTCTTCTCACTTCATTACAATATTCATATGTGGTCCTTCCCTTCACACTCTCATCCCACCTTATCTGCCAGTCATTCAATAACCTTTCCCTTCTCTCTGTCTTACTTTCATCCATTATTATTCCATTTTCCTGATCTTCCAAAACACCCAAAATCTCCTCTACTCGTAGATCTATCGGCTCAACACCACTCACCATCCAAAGCGCTTCATAAGATATAGTTCCTCTGAATTCTCAACCATTTCTGTCTTATAACTCTCCTTCTTATCATGTCTTTTCCCCACAACTCCACTCCATAAAATAATATGGGCTCAATTACTCTCTTATAAATTTTCATCAGAACCTCACAACTGAGTCCTCCATTCGCCTTAGCCTGTTGTTTAAACTTCCTTAAGATGTCTATTGTTTTTTCTTCCACCATTTCCACATGTCTATCCAATTTCATCCATTCCTCCAGTATAATTCCCAAATATTTGGTCTCCCTTACCATATTCACCACACCATTTCTCCTCCTTATCACACAACGTCTGTCGTCATTTCTTCTCACCCTCCTCCTCGGACCTTGATTTAACATCACTCTCTTCATCATCATTCCTACTGTTTTTCTTTCTGACATTTTCAGTTTACGTCCTTCCGCCCAATTCCACAATCTATCCGCAGCTTCACCTGCTCGTCTTTCTACTACTGCCCTTGAATATCCGTTGACTATAATTACTAGGTCATCTGCATAACCAACTAATTCTACACCTTCTCCTATACATGCCTCAAATACCGAATCAAAAAGAGTATTCCACAAGAGAGGCCCCAGCACAGAGCCCTGGGGACACCCCCTTGTACATAATTTCCACTTTATTATATTACCCAACTCCATCTGAACTTCTCTTCTCTCCAGATAATCCTTCACCATCAATCTCAAATTCACCGATACCTCCCATCTTCGCAGTTGATCCAGTATAGCTGGATACCATGCATGGTCAAATGCGCCAGTTATATCAGCAAAAATGCCCACCGTCCATCCATTTTCAAAACCATCCAGAACTTCTTTCAACATCCGCAGTGCCGTTATCGTACCTCTCCTTTTCATGAAACCATGTTGTCTTACATTTATTTTATCTTCAATCTCTAACATCAGTCTATTGTACACAACTCTCTCAGCTAATTTTCCCAAAACTGGGAGAAGTGTCACTGGTCTGTATGATTTGGGGTCTTCTTTCTCCTTTCCTTCTTTTAGAAAAATCTTAATTTGTCCTTTTTTTCCATATATCCGGGAATCTTCCTTCTTTTAACATTTGTCCTACCAGACCAGCAAACTCATTCCCAATTACCCCCCCCCCCCACATTTTTAACCATTTCAGTCCTCACACCGTCTAAGCCAGGTGCTTTTTTACATTTCAAGCTCCTTATAGCCATCATAACTTCCTCCAAAAGAACATTCAATTCATCCCTGTCAACCCTAGTCCACAATAATCTTTCTTCATCAAGGAGCAACTCTTCCGTTCTCCTCATATTTCTTTGCATAACGTCATCATCACCTATCACATCTTCAGGTTGTATACTTGTAGAAATCTCAATATCGTTTCTTCTATTCCACTTGTCAGTTGACCATCCTCATTTATTACGTTAGTCACCATAGGCATTTTTTTTATCTTCCCCCTAAGAATTTTATATGCTCCTTCATAGAATTCGCCAGCATTCATCTTATCCAACTCCCGTTCCCAACATCTTCTCTTTTCCGATCTAATTTCTTTTAAGTAGCTATTCTTAGCTTCCACGAAAATCAACCTATCTTCGTCCTCTCTCCTACGTACCCACACTCTACGCTTTTTTCTCATTTCCCTTCTCAGTTTATCTATTTTATCCGTCCACCGACTGACACATTTCTCCTTTCCCTTTGTCTTTTTTATGTGTTGCCCGCAAACCTCCAATAAATCTCTCTGCAGAGCTATCGCCCTATCTTCCACCGTTAAATCCCTATCTCTTTCTTCTAATCTA
Organism: Stictocephala bisonia; assembly: GCA_035578905.1. NCBI lineage: Eukaryota > Metazoa > Arthropoda > Insecta > Hemiptera > Membracidae > Stictocephala > Stictocephala bisonia. The sequence goes on along the minus strand of JAQJVL010001614.1, from coordinate 5,351 downwards.
ATTCTTAGATCTCTGTTTATACTCCTCTAATCCGCCGTTCCAAAATTCCTCTTACCATTTTCCATTACATTTCTCTTTTTCTCTATTCCTCTTTGTCTTCCACCTTTTATCATTATAATCCTATGATATATATTATCATTCGACAATATGTTTCAGAAACTTAATAGGACACCTACCAACCATCGTCACTGTCACTCCTGTCCCCGCCATCATATTCAAAGGTCTCATCATCCTCAGTATCACCACTAGCCAAAAGTATCTTTAACGCTCGTTGATATTTGTTTTCATCACTGGCCTCTAACGAACTCGATGATCGTAATTGAGTCAAAAAAGAGGCCACATACTCATTCAATGGTTGCCTACTGGTTGGCTTCTTAATCTTAGTGGTTAAGTCCGCATGCTCAATGATTTCTAACGCTCTTTTGTTCTTATCCTCTATATCAGCATTTGATTGGTTGGTCCCTCGTTTAGTTCGATTAGATCTTTTGACGTAGTGGAAAACGGTTCTTGGAACCTCTGTGAGATCAGTCACCACACGATTGTATTCGACAGAGAATGTGACCTCTTCTGATGGCTCAGCGCAAAAGGGATTGTCTGGGTGGCGCACTCTGAGGAGATATTCTTTCTCTTGCTCCGTTGTTGCAAATCTTTCTTTTAGAGCAGTCTCTTCAAGGTGACAACGCATAGATGTCCAGGGACAATCGCCTCCATCAGCTAGCAACAGAACCATTGGAGATATTCCCTCTCGTTTGTCTGGTGTTCGCTCTATTCTCCAAAGTCTCCGGCAATTATCAATCCCAATTGTTAGCTTGGCTTGAGCACCGAATGCGTTCATTTCCAAGCGTTGTTGTGACACAGACGTGCTCTTCGCAATACTATAAAAGTCATCCATTGGGGATCGCCCCTGGGGACGCAATGTGGATGTTTCAACTCCGTATTGGGCAATAAAATCGCCGTCTTGGTACACTTCGAGTAGAGAGGGACATTTTTTTTTTTTCATTGGTTAAGTCTTTGCCTGGTACCCGGCTTTCGCCATACCCAGGCACTCGAGGCCGCTCTCTCTGTACGTATACCTAAACCCTTTTCTTAGACTTCCAATGCAGGACATAGATGTTTGTATGTCCCTACCTAGCTGTTAGTTAGGGAATCCATTGTGGTCTAGCGCGTCCGCCAAACGCCAAAAACCACTGCCCCCTCGACACCACAACACCGTGCTGGGGCAGAACGGCAGGGAATTAACCGTCTGGGGCATCCCCAGCCCCGAGGGCCTAACCATTTAAAAGCTAATATGTACAACTAATCATGCCAATTGACATTCGTTTTGGTGTTGTGGGATATTGCTGAACTGGTTGATCTCAAGAGCTGTTATTCGAGAGAAATAATCAAACCAGTCAGAGGAATAATAAAAATTTTAAGCCGTTAAAAATAACAAAATCTGGTACCTACGGAATTTCGATCAAGGCTCTCAGCCAGTTGTTCGACTGGTATGCCTTGATCATTTCCTAAATATGTCCAGTTGTACAAACTCGAACATATACTTGGTTATACTTAGTTACAGACAATTTCTTGGCTTGGTACTCTTTTTCCCTATCGGAACAGTCAAAACCAAAGCATCTCTTGTCTTAGATTTCCCTGAGAACATGAGCATTCTGTATAAACTCACACCAGCTATGATATACCCGCTCATTGCGGAGTATATCGCCCGCCCAACACGGCCAGCCTAGACCCTCTACCCGCAACGTCCCGATAAGAGGTGCACGCACCTCCTCGAGTTCGTCACAGTCACAAGGTAAGGTGCCCCGGGCCGTCTTCGTCTGCCCCACAGCGACAGATCGGGTCTTCTGTTTGGGCAAAGCGAGCCAGATATGAGTTAAAAGCTCCATGGCTTGTCAGATGTTGGGTTACTACATAGTTGGGTTGCAGCCAGGTTAGCCCCAATCGTTCCCTTATGTCCGGGAGTATGGCATGGGTGAAACGACCCTTAACAGAGCCGTTCCATTCCCTTTGCCATTCTTGTAATGTGAGATTTTTGATCTCCCTTTTGGAGAGATCTATCTCACCATTCTTGCTCAACAGGATCATGGGAATTTCCTTGATCACAAGGTCGATCGGAGGCCTCCCCGCCACAACGAACACTGCATCTGCTGACGTGGTTCTGTAGGCGCCCAGAATGCCCAGAAGGACATGCCTTTGCGCACTTCTCAGCACTCTCCTAACAGCCACCAGTCTGAGTCTATGCGCCCAAGCTCTGGCAGCATAGGTAATGATCGGGGTAAATACCCCGTCATATATGGTCATATAGGTATTATGCTTAATACCATATTTCAGCCTAGCGACTCTCAGTATCTTGCCGAAAAGGGTCTTTGCCTTTTCGCCTACTTTCTTAGCATGCTCGAGAAAATTCAGTTTGCAGTCTAGTTGGACTCCCAGGTATGCGATGGAAGTGACGAACTCCACTCTCTCTCTCCATGCAGGTAAACTGCGGGTTGACGATCCGCATTAAATTGTTTTCGGAAGTTAATTAACTTCGTTTTGTGCACTGCAAATTGGAGCTTAACGAGCGAAGCCCATCGCTCCATCTCACCTGTTATCGAGCGGAACTTCTGCTCTATTTCATTTCTCGAGTTAGCTTCTACTAGAACCAATCCGTCATCAGCGTAAGCTATGACAATACAGCCATTAGGTAGAGGGATCCTCAGGAAATCATCGAACACGACATTCCAGAGAATCGGCCCTAGGACCGATCCCTGGGGACATCCTTTCGTGGCTTCTCTGACCATCATAGTGTCTCCCGCGGTCAGCACCATCTTTCTTTCATTGAGGTAGCTCTTTACAGATGATTTGGCCGAAGCCACAGTTTCCCACCAACCACCCCTGGATCTCTTCCGCTCTTAGCATAATCCAGGCCTCGAAATTATTCATCTTCAGCTTTGCCCTAGCACGTCTCGCTTTCGGGTCAAAGCACCCTCAAAATCATCTGCCCCCTCCCCCAGATGCCCTATGCATCTGAGATCATCGGAATAATCTTCTCACAATAGTACATCATAATTATGTCTTCACTGTATTCATGTCCATATAAATCATGCTACATTTTCCATATTCATCACTCTCTCATCCAGCTCCTTACGCTTCAAGATTCTTCTGCACATGTCACAAAATATTATTCTCACATTGTCTTTCATCATATTTCCCCTTATCCAATCCTGTCCAAGCTCTCTCATCACAGCCCTTAATTCAGTTCTCTCCTCTTCATATTCTTCACAAACACTTATCACATGCCATTCATCTTCTTCCATTCCACAGTGATTACAACTATCATCTTCAACAAGGTTGAATCCACGTAATTTATGTTTAAAATTCCCATGACCAGACACTACTTGAGTCACATAATGATTTAATTCCCAGTTCTCATTAATTCTTCTTCTCACTTCATTACAATATTCATATGTGGTCCTTCCCTTCACACTCTCATCCCACCTTATCTGCCAGTCATTCAATAACCTTTCCCTTCTCTCTGTCTTACTTTCATCCATTATTATTCCATTTTCCTGATCTTCCAAAACACCCAAAATCTCCTCTACTCGTAGATCTATCGGCTCAACACCACTCACCATCCAAAGCGCTTCATAAGATATAGTCCTATATCCATTAACTACCATGAGCAGCAGCTTCCTCTGAATTCTCAACCATTTCTGTCTTATAACTCTCCTTCTTATCATGTCTTTTCCCCACAACTCCACTCCATAAAATAATATGGGCTCAATTACTCTCTTATAAATTTTCATCAGAACCTCACAACTGAGTCCTCCATTCGCCTTAGCCTGTTGTTTAAACTTCCTTAAGATGTCTATTGTTTTTTCTTCCACCATTTCCACATGTCTATCCAATTTCATCCATTCCTCCAGTATAATTCCCAAATATTTGGTCTCCCTTACCATATTCACCACACCATTTCTCCTCCTTATCACACAACGTCTGTCGTCATTTCTTCTCACCCTCCTCCTCGGACCTTGATTTAACATCACTCTCTTCATCATCATTCCTACTGTTTTTCTTTCTGACATTTTCAGTTTACGTCCTTCCGCCCAATTCCACAATCTATCCGCAGCTTCACCTGCTCGTCTTTCTACTACTGCCCTTGAATATCCGTTGACTATAATTACTAGGTCATCTGCATAACCAACTAATTCTACACCTTCTCCTATACATGCCTCAAATACCGAATCAAAAAGAGTATTCCACAAGAGAGGCCCCAGCACAGAGCCCTGGGGACACCCCCTTGTACATAATTTCCACTTTATTATATTACCCAACTCCATCTGAACTTCTCTTCTCTCCAGATAATCCTTCACCATCAATCTCAAATTCACCGATACCTCCCATCTTCGCAGTTGATCCAGTATAGCTGGATACCATGCATGGTCAAATGCGCCAGTTATATCAGCAAAAATGCCCACCGTCCATCCATTTTCAAAACCATCCAGAACTTCTTTCAACATCCGCAGTGCCGTTATCGTACCTCTCCTTTTCATGAAACCATGTTGTCTTACATTTATTTTATCTTCAATCTCTAACATCAGTCTATTGTACACAACTCTCTCAGCTAATTTTCCCAAAACTGGGAGAAGTGTCACTGGTCTGTATGATTTGGGGTCTTCTTTCTCCTTTCCTTCTTTTAGAAAAATCTTAATTTGTCCTTTTTTCCATATATCCGGGAATCTTCCTTCTTTTAACATTTGTCCTACCAGACCAGCAAACTCATTCCCAATTACCCCCCCCCCCCACATTTTTAACCATTTCAGTCCTCACACCGTCTAAGCCAGGTGCTTTTTTACATTTCAAGCTCCTTATAGCCATCATAACTTCCTCCAAAAGAACATTCAATTCATCCCTGTCAACCCTAGTCCACAATAATCTTTCTTCATCAAGGAGCAACTCTTCCGTTCTCCTCATATTTCTTTGCATAACGTCATCATCACCTATCACATCTTCAGGTTGTATACTTGTAGAAATCTCAATATCGTTTCTTCTATTCCACTTGTCAGTTGACCATCCTCATTTATTACGTTAGTCACCATAGGCATTTTTTTTATCTTCCCCCTAAGAATTTTATATGCTCCTTCATAGAATTCGCCAGCATTCATCTTATCCAACTCCCGTTCCCAACATCTTCTCTTTTCCGATCTAATTTCTTTTAAGTAGCTTTTCTTAGCTTCCACGAAAATCAACCTATCTTCGTCCTCTCTCCTACGTACCCACACTCTACGCTTTTTTCTCATTTCCCTTCTCAGTTTATCTATTTTATCCGTCCACCAACTGACACATTTCTCCTTTCCCTTTGTCTTTTTTAT